>CBVK0102015092.1:0-11753 GCA_900067695.1 Picea abies
ATTTCCCTTTCAGAAGTGTGATTGCATAGTTAGTTTTCTGGGTCAGATAGCATAGTTGATCTGTCAAAAGAACTCCATCTCATACTTGCATGTGACATAATGGAGTAGATAGCCTCTCTGTGAAAGACAACCAAAGTGTGTTTTGATTTGCTAGTTTGTTTTATTTCCAGCATGCATAATCTAGAATAGTTCTATACTCATGACATTAGAATTACCTTCCTTATTGGTGTCTTGAAATTCTATTGATTACGAATCCAGGATTGATAATTAATGAGTGCATTATATTGCACATATAAGTAGCACAACATTTTGGCGCCGTTGTCGCCGAGTTGCAAACGGTAGGAAGTGATTTTTAGCTTAGATTGTTTGCATAGTTTTTGAATGATTTTAAAGGCTGCTTGAGGGAGGAGGATAAAATGTTTAAGATGTGAGTGAAGAGCCATGCGGCCACTAGAGTGGGGTTCTCCGAAGCCAGGTTGCCTTCTTACCTTCTAGATAGAATTAAGATTTCAATTCAGTTAAGAATCAAATTTCCATTTTATGCATAGATATAGAGATAACAAGGGTAGATTTGTAAGCTCTAAAGATTCAAAAACAACCCCCCCACTAATCCAACTAACACTGGTGCAGGAAAAATTCCACCAAGAGAAAGTTCAAGGGGAGCCAGTGAGGCTCTAGAAGAGGAAACTAAAATGGAAGAATCAACATTGGGGTGGGCAGAACGTGAATCTGCTGAATGATTAGGAGACACACAAAATCCAGTTTCTGAACCATCTATCAGTGGAATGGCAGAAGAAGAAGGAAATGAAGCCACTGAGATTGAGACCTTTGGATTTCCAATATTGGATATTTCCGAAAACATCAGCATGAAAAACATCCCACTATCATCGTTACCCACTTTTAGAGGTATGTCAACTGAAGATCCAGACTTATTCTTATTCGAGTTTGACATATTATGTAGAAGCTATAACTACTCAGACGATGCCAAAAAACTTAATCTCTTTCCTGCTACAATGAAGGATTCAGCCTTAAGATGGTTCATGAGCTTAGGAGAAAATACAATCCTCTCTTGGGATTAGATGAAAGACACATTTTTACGGAAATACCAAGACTATTGTAAGGATAATGCTAAAAATGACATTTTTAAAATGTAGCAAACAGAATATGAAATCCATGAAGACTACTTAGAAAGGTTCTTATACAACTACCAGAAATCAAAATTATTCACCACAGACCCACCTGTAGTAAGAACTGTATTTTTGAAGAGTATTAGAGATGACTGCATAGAAGTTTTAAATTTGTTAAGTTTAGGAGATGTGAACCAAAAGCCTTTTGCAGAGATTGCATATTACTGTAGAAGATACTCAAGAGGACAAGCTAAAACAAGCAAAGCACCAAGAGATTCTTTTAGCATAAATACAAGACAAAGCTCATGAACTGTCACCAGAATTGAGTTAGGAAATTTATTAGAGAACTTTAGAACATACATCTTGAGCACAATCAGTAACCAGTTAGATACCCTAAAAATGAAAAAGAAATAAGAAGAAGAGATTTTTTTAGCAATCTTCTATCCTAGATGTTGAAAGAAGCATGGTGAGAAAGAATGTCCATTAAATGTCATAGAAATTTGTGGCCTATGTACACTAGAGCACCCCACATCTGAGTGTCCAACTTTGTTTGAACTACAAGCCATGTATAGAGGAGGAGGAGTCTCACAAGAACAATCATACCCTTCCAAAAGACCTTGGAGAGCATAAAACCCCAATGCATTTTATGATCCTAATGCACAATATCAATAGCAACAATGGGGTCCTCTCCCAATGACCTATCCACAATGGACACCTCAGCAAGCTCAAACTCAACCTTGGCAACAAGGTTGGAGGGGGCCTGTGTATGGGAATCCCTCTTACCCTACATATCCACAGTATCCTACAAACATTTCCTAATTACTACTTGGATTTAACCCACCATAGATGCAAGCTTTACTCCCACCTCCTATACAGTAGCAATTTACAACCCCCTTGAACCCTAACCAGCAGCAACAAGTACCTATAAATGCCAATCAACAACCACAAAACCAACCTGCCCACAACCCTCCAAGACCAACAACAATCCCTACCCAACCAATCCCTAACCCCAATAATTGACCCACCCACCCTGTGCAGAATACAGAAGTTCAAACCTTTCCCACTTATGAAATTCAACTACGATCAGGGAAAACTGTAAATCAAACAAATCCCAGAGTAATAATTCAGGAAGAAAATGATAATCACTCTGAGGAAGAAAACACTCAAACCACCCCTGTAGAAGAAGATACTTCCCCTCCTATTCCAATCACTTCTCATTCTGTACGAGTACCTCAACAAGTTAATCTTCCACCCTACCCCGAAAGACTATTAGTGAAGAAACTTAACCCACCCTTGCACAAAGATATAGAGGATGAATTACAAAATGTATGTATAAAAATACCTTTGCTGCGATCCATTAAGCATATCCCCATATATGCCAAAATCATAAGGGATCTTTGCCTTAAGAAACCAGGAAGGAAGAAGAAGGAACCTCCCCTTGTTCAGGTGGTGGGGCAATTATCTGAATTTATTTCTGAAATTCCATACAAATATAATGACCCTGGGAACCCAGTAGTCACTGTTGAAATTAATGGTATTTGTTTACCAAACACACTCATTGATTTGGGTGCAACAATTAATGTAATGCCTTTTGACACTATGCAAAATCTCCAAATCAACCAGTTAAGACCAACCCAAACCATGATATAGTTGGAAAATAAGTCAGTCATTATTCTTGTAGGAAGTCTAGATGATGTCACAGTCACTCTAGGTTCATGGGAATATCCAATAGACTTTCTATTCATCTACTCTAAATCATCCTCCAAACTAGGACACCCTGTGGTTCTTGGCCGTCCTTGGCTGGCCACAGCAGATGCCTTTATCAGTTGTCATTCTGGTGAGATGACTATATCCAATGGCACACATAGCCAAAAGCTTGTCCTCTTTCCTCTTGCCCAACCGACACAGGAGATACCTGTCTGGTTAGAAAATCCTTATGGAGAAGAAGATTGCATCAGACCCCTGTTAACACTTGAATAGGTAAGAGGAATGAAAGAACAATCAGATGAACAAGTCTTAAGTTTATTTTTGGCTGATACAAATTGTGTTGAATATCTAAGGTCTTTTGCAGAGTTGTCACACATTTTCAGTTCCGAATTTCAACAAACTTGGCACCCTGATATCACTCAATTATATAATTTATCACCAGCTCCCTCTGAGAAGGAAGAAAGTACTGAACTTGTTGAGATTAGCCCAGGAAAACCTTTGTATATCAACTCTAGTTTGGAACTAGAACAAAAGACACAAGTAATTGAAATGCTTCAAAGACAATTTGATGCCTTTGCATGGGATTATGCAGACATGAAAGACATTCACCCTGACACATGCACACATCATATCTACACTAACGACCAAATCAGACTAGTTAGACAGCCTCAACAAAGGATGAATCCAACCCTTAAAGATATTGTAAAAGAGGAATTGCAAAAACTTCTTCAAGCCAATCTCATATACCCCATTTTAGATAGTCAATGGGTGTCTCCACTTGTCATAGTTCCCAAGAAAAATGGTAAGTCGAGAATATGTGTAGACTTCAGGGAGTTGAACAAAGCCACCCATAGGGATTATTTTTCCTTGCCATTTATTGATCAGGTGTTGGATACCTTGTCCAGAAAGAAGTATTTTTCATTCCTAGATGGGTTTAGTGGTTATAACCAAATACAAATAGCACACGAAGACCAGGAGAAGGCCACTTTCACCCGCCCATGGGGAACCTATGCTTATAGGTTCTTCCTTTTGGACTTTTCAATGCCCCAGCCACTTTTCAAAGGGTTGTCCTAGCCATTTTCTCTGACTTGACCAATGATTGCATGGAAGTCTACATGGATGACTTTATAGTCCATGGAAAAGACTTCCAGGAAGCTTTGACCAGTCTAGAAAAAGTCTTGATTAGGTGTAAGGAAACTAATCTTTCCCTAAGTAATGAAAATTCAAAGATGATGCTCATTGAAGGTATTGTTTTGGGACATTACATCTTTGGTTCTGGAATGAGAGTTGATCCGACAAAGATTCATATTATCACACAAATTAGAATACCTTCCTCACAAAAGGAAGTTCGTAGCTTTTTAGGGCATGCTGGCTACTATAGAAGATTCATTCTGAATTTTACAAGCCTAGCTACCCTTTTATTCAAGTTATTATCTAAAGAAGCCGAATTTAAGTGGGATGATGAATGCCAAATATCTTTTGATATTCTAAAATGGAAATTGTCAACTACCCCTGTATTAAGAGGACCAAATTGGTCCCTTCCTTTTCATATCTATACCGATGCCTCAGACACAACCCTTGGGGCAGTTCTTGGACAAAGGGAAAATCAAATTCCTTATTCTATTTACTTTGTCAGTAAAAATCTGTCTCCAGTTGAAGTTAATTATATGGTCACAGAAAAAGAATTGCTAGTTGTAGTCCATGCTATCAATAAATTTAGACACTATATTACAGGATATCAAGCTTTTGTACACACTGATCATTCAGCCATCAAATTCTTAATGAACAAACATGTAACAAATCCTAGAGTTATAAGATGGCTATTATTATTACAAGAGTTCAATATCAACATTATTGATAGACCTAGTAAGGATAATCTTGTGGCTGATTTCTTATCTAGAATGATTCATCTGGGAGATAACACACCAGTAGAAGATAACTTTCCTGATGAATTTTTTTTTGTTATTTCTACATTCACTCCTTGGTATGCATATGTAGCTAACTATCTTGTGACAGGGAAGATGCCTCAGAAATTGTCTCCTAGAGAAAAACAGAAAGTAATTCAGCTAAGTGCAAACTACATGTGGCACAATGATTGTCTCTACAAAATAAGACCAGATTTGGTAATCAGGAGATGTGTAAGGAAAGATGAAATTCATGATATTTTGCAAGCCTACCATGATGGTCCTTGTGGAGGACACTTCACAGACAAGAGGACCGCTTATAAAGTTCTGCAATCTGGTTATTATTGGCCTCATATTTTCAAAGATGTTAAAACCTATGTATCCAATTGTGATGAATTCCAACGAATGGGTAAGCCTATTGCTCAAGACCAAATGCCACTTCAAACCCAAGTAGTCATTGAGCCTTTCGAGAAATGGGCATTAGATTTTGTAGGGCCCATTAACCCTACATCTAAAAAGAAAAAGTACATACTTGTATGTACTGACTATGTGACTAAGTGGGTTGAAGCAAAAGCTTTACCAGCTGCAAGTGAACAATCAGTGCTAGATTTCCTTTTTAATGACATCTTTACTAGATTTGGTGTACCTCGAGAAATTGTGACTAATCACGGAAATCAATTTACCTCTAATCTAGTCAAAGTTGTTACAGAACAGTACCAAATTAAACACAGGAAATCTACATCCTACCATCCACAGGCAAATCGACAAGTAGAATCTACCAATAAAGTTATTGAGTCCATTCTTACCAAAACAGTATAGATACACCACAAGGACTAGGATGACAGATTACTAGAAGCCTTATGGGCTTATAGAATCACCTGGAGGAATACAACAGGACATACACCCTACGAGTTGGTGTATGGGAAGCAAGTACTTCTCCCCATAGAATTCCAGATCAAAACCTTCAGGACTGCAGTACAAGCTGGCATGAACTTGGATGAAGCCCAACAACAATGACTCTTCCAGCTTAATGAGTTGGACGAAATCAGGCAGGAAGCACTTCAAAGAACCACTATCATTCAAGAGCAGAGAACAAAATGGTATGACAAGTATCTCAAAAAGAAAAAATTTCAATAAGGAGATTGGGCCCTGTTGTATGACAACAAATTCAAGAACTTCAAAGGTAAGTTAACTACTCGTTGGATGGGACCTTACAAAATTGACACTGTCTATGATAATGGTTCAATCAAGATAAATACAATTGACGAACAATAGGCACCACTACTTGTGAATGGTCACTAGTTGAGAATTTATAACAAACCCCTATCAAAAGAGGAATTTTTGACTCGTATACTACAGAATTCAGATATGCAGGTGATCATTAAGGAAGGATACCTTCCTACTGATCCACATTGATTGATTGGTTTATTTTTAAACTTTTGTACATAGGTGTGGATTGTGTTTTGTTAATAAGTTGAAGGTAACAAGGGATTCTTACCTCATTTTGTTTTACTTTCGCATTTTATCTTTGTAAGTAGATTTCTATAATTTATTTGATCCTTCAAGAACTTGCTAAACATCAGTTTGTATGCATCAACAATACTCTGTTCTACTCCGGTACCAGAAATCTTGTTCTGGTTTGGTACTAGCAGTCTTGTGCTAGTCCGGTACCAAAAGTCTATCCTTATATGGTACTATCAAGACACATCACCTAATTGACAAGGAATGCTACGCATATTTCAAAATATTATGTCAATTAATATGAAGTATGAAGCCATGCAAAAACCACTTAAGCTGGAACCAAGAAGCCGAATGTAGCATCAAATGTTAGCCCTTATGAAGCAATAATTTCTTTTGGTTCTGTTGTTGACTAAAGGGAAGTATCTTTAATTTCTTTTGGTTTTGTTGCTAGCTAAAAGGAAGTATTTTAATTTCTTTTGGTTCTGTTGCTTGACAAAGAAGACATAATCTTTACCTATGATTGTTAAAAGAACCATTCTTAATCTGCTTCAAAGTCTAGAGGTTTCCTTTATCCAGTATTTCAGCATGATTAAAGGGATAAAAACTATATTAGCCTACAAGTAACTATCTCACCCTAACTAGACTTCAATAATATTCATTGGATTATCTTTTCTAAAGAGTAACATATGAGTATATGAACACTCTCTGTCATGGGCACACTAGGAATTTTTTTATGGAAGAGGATGTATCAGTACCCTAAGGTAACTATAGGTCATTCTCTTATGGACAAACTCAGAAAAAATTATACATCTGGATCTAATGTGAAATACATAAGTTTATTTTTCCTTCAGACAAATCTTTAAAGACATCCAAATAAAAGAATATACCTTCCAACCCAATACCATCCCAGCCTGTAAAACGGTTTTCAGACAAGCCTCCCCTGTCACCATGCAAAATCACTCTTTAATAAAAATTGAAATAGGTGACTATGGACAAGAAGCCTCTGATGGAAAAAGAGTTTAAGAGACTAACCCGCCGGGATATTGAACAGGTCTGCTGGCAGTGGGTACCGGTCTGTGGTATGACTAGGAAAACCCATAAGGGTACTGAATAGGCCTATTGGCAATGGGGCATTCTGCTTGGGGAAGGGATGTCTCTCACTAATTATCACAACTACCCCCCTGGATTACTGAACAGGCTTGTTGGCAGTGGATTCTGGTTGAGAAATGTCTCATCTATACTTATCTGATTGAAAAATTCACTTTTGTCACCTAAAAAAATGAACTCTACAAGCAAAGGTCACTGTTGACATTTATGAGATAAAAATTCCAAATTAACAGACAAGACAATTACTACAAGCAAATGTCCATTTGAGAATTACCCTAAGTCAACTTTACCAGTCTAACATCTAAAGCCTACATTAACTAAGAAGGAAACTTATTAAGAGGGGAGCCCTAACTAGGGATTCTAATCTACTTATACTGTGAAATTTATCCATAACATCTAATGATAGTAAATCTACGAAGCAAGTTAGGTTGGATCTGTTCTTCTGGTAAAAATATAAAAACATCCCTGTTTTCACTGCTGAATGCTACCCTTGTTAATAAGTCATCAAAAGAAAGGAAATTTCAATTTTTTAGGCATGTGATCATATGCGAGGTGATAAATGTACTTTTGGAATTTGATTTGGTTTCTTTTCTCTTATCATCTTTTCTCCATTATGATACAGAGTGTTGAATCTTCTTGCATAAGGATGTGCAACATCCTTGGCATGGGGGAGGGTCAAAGAGATCCTTCAGAACTCTTTTTGAGACTCACATCTCATCTTTAGAAACCAACATGTTCACCCTACAACCCTACAGAACCAGACACAAAAGAAGATAAGCACAGAATAAAGAAGTTTCATGAGGTACAAGAAATTCCAGTACCAAGCTTCCAGAAACTCCAGCCTAAAAAAAGATGAACTCTGGCAATCTACAAGCTTCAAATACAAAGGCAATCACATATGCTATGGGTATTGATTATACAATGGTAAAAGTGAAGGTAACATGGTATTATTTATTTTCCTTTTCTTATAAAACTACAATAGGCATGAAAATGTATACTAGATCTTATGACCTTAGTGTTAAAACCATGCACCTAACTTTCACTTCCCTCATACCCATGTGCTTAACCTTAATCAATCATATCATCACATAAGCACTTGAAAATGATTGAAGGAAAAATCACATCAAAAGTGTGAATATGGAGCATGTCTAGTAATGATGAGCCACGAACGTGCTTCGTCCTTAAGCAATCATGAACGTATCTTGTGTCATGAGCCATGATTCAACATCAAATTCACCGCTCAAAAGTCCAATCACCTATCCCAAAAGACAATGATGCTTTGACACCCAACGTTCCGTCCCCATCATTGCACTAATGGGCAGAAATGAAATGGCTTATCTGGGTGGCGAAGCCATCCATATGAGCCTCATCTTGTCTTAATTTTCCTATGTGACATCTTTACTTAAACTCATCGTTCGAATTAGCGACGCCATCACCATATTTTTTTTTCCATTACCAACCTTTCTCTAGTTCTGAGCTTACTTCTCCCTACGATCTCCGATACCAAACCCTTACCCTCATAAGTTGACTAAATCTTTACACTATAGCCCAATTTTCACTCACAGTTTATAAATATGGTTGTAAGTAGACATGAACCGATCTTCCAGATTTATAGAGAGACCGAGGAGTTCCAGTTGTGTAGAGAGAAGTATGCTAGAGCGGGATGGATGCCATTTTTGGAGAAATTCACAGGTTATCATGAGAAGGTATCTCACACATTTATTCAGGGTTATGATGGAGAGATTGCGCACATAGGCAATCTGCAACTAATAATCGATGAAGAAAATTTAAGGGAATCCATGAGATTACCTAACAAAGGAGCCAAGTATTTCAAAGGAGTAGGAATCAACAAGGAAATGTGTCAACAATTTCTGAAAGAAGACCACCAACACCTTGATTGAAAAAAGGGGATTCCTAGGAACTATATCAAGGAAGAGTATCATCCAATGCTTGCTAGTCTTCAACGATTCCTCACTTGTGAGGGAAGGTATGTTGTAAGCTTCCTATATCATCTTAGGCTTTTGTTACACTTTGAAGGAGGTCCTAAAATTGATTTCCCATATTTTTTATGGATGAGTTTGAACAAGATGGTAAGAGTTGTCAAATCCCTATCCAAAAATGAGAAGACTAGCATTTATCATCAAGGTCTTATTAAGATGTTAGTTATACATGAAATCAGGAAGCAAGGGATTAGCTAGAAAATCCTCATCACTCAACAACTTCCCACAGAAAATAAACCTGTAGAGGGAGCCCAACCTGCTCCAAAGAAAGATAAGGAACCTCAAGAGAAAAAGGGAAAGAAATATAAGGTAACTCCATCATCCTCCAGAACAGTGAGCCAAAATGATAAAGCTAGTAAACAAGCAGGGCCCTCTTCCACAGTCGATAAGATTTTTAAAAGTCAAGAATCAAAAGGTGAATCCAAATTAGTGGAGGAGACCTCAACAGTAGCACTTGAGGAGAAAGTTCATAAGATAAAAACTGTGAGAAAAGAAAAGAATAGCTCAGAAAATAAAGATGAAAAGTTTATAGAATAATCCCTTGTAACCATTCCACGAACATAAAAGAAGAAAAGGAAGCTTGTGAGCACCTCTGGTCCATTACCCCCTTGTAAAACAACCACAATGAGAATGGAAAAGAAAGGAAAAGCAGATGTCAGTCCTCATACACATGAAGAACCAATGGATCTTACCTCCCTTTCTGAAGACCTATCAGTCCAGGATGACATCCCTAGATTGACTGAGGAACAAGTTACTATAACTTTATGTGGGATGAGGGAGGAAGTGGAGGAAAGAGAATACATCCAGCTAGAAACAATGGGGTCAACAAGAACCTTAACAAAAGAAAAAGATTGGGGAGCTACAAAAACAAAACCAGAAACTCAAACAAGAAGTGAAGGAATACCAACTACTGGGCAGGTATATCAAAAAGGAAAACGAACAACTGAAGGCAACCGGCTAGAAACTTCAAGATGACCATGAAAAGACTTCTAATAAGATTAAGAAGGTACTAAGACTCTTACAATACATTAGGGTCATAAAAGGGAGCTAAAAGTAGAAGCCTCAGCCATCAACATCATTGATCCATAGAAGTAAAGAATGGAGTCTCAAATTTTGAAAAATTTTGAGTTGTTTTAGTTGCATGAGGACATGCAATGGTTTTGGCATGGGGTAATGTTGAGCCTCTAAATTGACATCTCCACTACCCTATTATACTCCTCATCTATACCTTTTTGTCTTACCTAAGCTTGGATAAATGACAAAGAACACTACCATTTGCCATTGATGAGGTCATAAGGTAAAGTATAATTGAATTCGTGCATTTTGTGGTTTATTGAGCTAGGAGACTAAATGTTTAATGTACTAATGTTTTAAATTGCCATGTATAACCTTTGACCTCTAGATGATTTCAACATTTATGTATCAGCTCAGCCATCCGGTACTTATGCGCCAGATTGCCACTGTCTGAATTTGGTACCAAGCACACCTTCCATTCAGATCTAGTACCGAACCATCCACTGTTGCGATCCAGTACCAACGGCCGCATACTATTCTAGTCTGGTACCAACCACTTGCATACTATTCGGATCTGGTACCATTTACCAAATCTCACCAATCACGATCCGGTACCAATATAGGAAGCAAAATATACCAAGTTTAGCTCCATATCGTGCCCAGGATAATTGTTGGATGTGTGTTGAATCATCAAAGCTCTAGCAAGGTTATGTTAAGCTAGTTTGTTTATTGCTTCATCCTCATACGCTTTGTGTCATGAGGATGAAGCTTAAAATATGTAACCGAATATATAAATTTGATAATTGACTGATCTACTAAAGATTTCACCTCCTTGTGTTTCACGACTAAGACAGTTTAAATAGTCATGGTAAGGATGGTGGAGGTAGTAGAGAATTAGCATAACACAGTATGTGAAGCAGTGTTACATATTGCAGAACAGATTTTGAGTTGAATTTTAATTGAAGGATGTCATTTATTTCCAGGTCTTGATCATTTATGAATGAATGTGAGTTGAGTTGTTAGCATAGTTTAATTCTATGTTTTGAAATTTGAGTAAGAGGAATGTGTGGATTGAAAAAAAGATTATTGTAGACTCCAGTCACTGACCTGTTGAAGCGGAAAGGGCCCACTGCCCAACAAAGGTCAAAATCCTTATAGATTAGTGTTAGCAGTTGATTTCAATAGTATAAATGTTAGATAGTTGAAGCTTTGATCTTTTCAGATGATAACAACATAATTCAGTGTAGGTTTCGATTGCTTAGAGATCTTTTTTTTGCATATGCTCTGTTTTTGTTTTTATGAATTTGATTTCGTTTCATGGACATAAATGTTGGCAGCAGTGATCAGACATATTTGAAGGAGAACTAGTGAAGTTCACAACAACACATTGTGAACCACAACATACTCAGTATATTGACTATTGAACTACCCAT
>CBVK0102015094.1:0-13340 GCA_900067695.1 Picea abies
TTATTAAGCATGTGTGGATTTAATTTTCTTTGTTTATTCTTGGTGCATATTTTTGTTTAGATCAACGTTCTTCTCAAATTCTGCTTTTAATTCATTTCCTTGAAGTCACAATTGCTTCTCTAGTTCTTCTTTGTGAAAGCGTTATGTTTTCATGGCTTCGTTTTTGAAATAATTGGTTACATTTTCCTTGATTGTATCAAGAGAAACTTATAGATCAACTTTTCTTTCTTTTTCTATATCAAGGGATTATCCAACTTCATAGAATGACATAACATTCATACCTGCAAAGGAATTGAGTGTTGATGTTGCTTGTCTTGTGTTATCTTTGTTATCTAGCCCTACTTTCCACTTAATAATTCTCTCAGATGTTCCATGGATTGTGTCATTTACTTCTCTTTTCCTCTTGGTTGTCCTCTTTTCAATGGACATGGTTTTGTGATTATAGTAGTAGTCACCTACAACGACAATTTCACCTTCAATTCCAAGTCCTGTAGACATGCTCGAAATACTACTTAGAATAGATGCCAGGGGAGTACATTCTTACAATGGAACTGTGACCATACTTGTATCAGGGTTTGTTGCCACAACTATGCTATTTCTCTCTGGTCCCTCTTCCAGGGATTTGGTAGCATTTCTTTTCTATTAATCTTCTTTCTTTTTCCTTTCTTCTTCTTGAGTAGCCAATGTTGCTTGTCTTGCATCTGTCGTTTTCTTCTTCTCAAGATCTGCATCAATTTTGGTTAGAGTCCTTGTAGAATCTCTATTGGTTGATTTTTTGATGCAGGAGCATCGATTCACCTCAACAACGCACCAGCATTCCAGCACATCAATGCATTCCAGCACATCAATGTGCATTTCAGAGAGGGATAGGCACCGACCCTCCCACTTTTAAATTTGAAATCTAATCCTATACAGATTCATGCTGTAAGGTCGAGTGAATACCAAGCTATGTCTTTGTACAGGGAGAAGTTAAGTTATCCTTTAATGGCTAACAGGTTGATGGCTCTAGGTTCAATTCGGACTAGATGGCCATTTATGAAACTTTAATGTAATAGATGAGGTTAGGTGGAGAGGATAAGCTCATAGAGCCCTCTTTTGTAAGGAGATCTTGTATCATATTTCATTAGGAGAATTAGGAGTAGGAGGATTCTGAGAGGAGAGCCTAAGAAGATCAGAAGCTCATGAATAGGATTAGGAGATAAAGAACTGAGACTCTATTGTAGTCCATTCTATGTACACATTTGTAAACAAACATTCATCTTAATACAAAGAAAAGCAATTTTTCCTGCACATGATATGTTTATGAATTATCTGTATTATGTGAATGTTATCTGCGTGTTAATGTGTGTTGTAGATGTATGATAGGCTTCATCTGCAGTAAGAAGATAGATTTATCTATCTTTGGATTGAGTTTATAATATCGATTTGGATTCTTTAGGCTATGCAAGGAGTGCACAATAGAACATTGGAGGTTCTGTAGCTAGCGCAAGTAGTGCGCATGTGAACTTCATGGAGTCAGAAAATAACGTGCTAGGAGGGCGCACTAAAGTGATCATGAACTCAAAGAGGAAACTCAAGGTTACTGAATACCTTGGTGAAGGAATCTGTGCAGAGAAGGCACAGAGAGACAGAGTTACTGAACACTCTGTAAGAAAGAGCTCTGCCAGGTGGGCATCAAAGAGAACTCTTTGTCGAGTTTAGGGAGAAGAGTATCGGAGGAAGATACTCATAGAGTTGTTGGGCACTTTGTTAAGAAGGAGCTTTGAAAAGAGTGCATTGAGCAGAAGGTTTCCATGAGGGCACGAAGATTTCCTTTAGAAGGAAATAGAAGGGACGAGACCCTTAAGAGACTGAGCAAATCGAAAATCTTAGAAGAGATAACACAAGGAGTGCGTAGGATACAAACTTATTCCAAGTCCTAAAGCTCATAAGAGATAACACGTTCAAGAGAAAAAGAGAGACCCAGATAGTAAGGTCCGCAGGTGAGAGGTCAAAGTTCGAAACCTTTGAACATTTAGAAAATATTCTAAGTTGGAAAAAGTTGAATGCTCAGGGGGAGGAGTGACAACAGTTGTCAGATCTGTTCGGGAGGAGCCTGGACCATTAGATCAACATCTAGTGAATAGAGGAAGCAAAGAGGAGAAGAACAGATTCCAACCATTGGATCTGAGTGCGAAGGACCAACAACCGTTGGATATAAGGTAAAGTGCATGAGATTTAACCCTTGGGTGCACAGGAGAGTGGACTTATCAAAGTCTCGAAGTCCCGAAGTAATTTGGGACCGTCCATCATTAAGGAGGATAGGTGGCATGAGATCCAAAACTCCAGGAGTTTGTGGACAAGGAGATATCAAAATCGCCGAAGACTCAAAGTGGGTCTTAGCCTTTGATTGTTAGGGAGATACGTGTCCATAGATCAGAGTCTCCGAACGAAATCACTTTGGGAGAAATGAGTGCACAGGGGATGAAAATTATGAAGCCTTAAGCACTGAAGAGTTGGAGCGTCGAAGAGTCGAAGCGTCAAAGAGCCGGAGCACCAAAGAGTCGGAGCACCAAAGAGTCGAAGAGCCGAAGCACCAAAGAGCTGAAGTGCCGAAGAGTCGAAGAGCTGAAGCATCGAAGGGTGGAAGAGTCGGAACGTCGAAAAGATGAAGAGCTAAAGAGATGAAGTGTCTAAGAGCTAAAGCACCGAAAGGCCAAAGCACCGAAGTGTTGAAGCATTGAAGGGATGAAGCGTCGAAGAGATGAAGAGATGAAGAGTTGAAGTGTCGAAGAGCCGAAGCACCAAAGAGCCAAAGAAATTTGGATCGTCAGATCCAGAAAGGGTATGTGGTGACGAATTGTGAACTTTGGGAGAAAAGCGAAGGAGAAGTTTGATATTTGGAAGGATGAAGTCTCAGAGCAGACTACAATCGTTGATTTGAAAGTGGACACATGGTGCCAGATCTAGAACTTCGGGTACAGATCACTCCAGAGGAAAGCAGAGGGTGAAAGAGCCGAAGTCCCGAAGAAGATATCGATCATTGAGAGAGGAGGAAGATGAAGGACCATTGATATGGTATAGGAGGCCAAAGTCCCAAAGTAAGGGCATAGGCGTTGATTGGGGAGAA
This sequence comes from Picea abies, assembly GCA_900067695.1. Classification (NCBI taxonomy): domain Eukaryota; kingdom Viridiplantae; phylum Streptophyta; class Pinopsida; order Pinales; family Pinaceae; genus Picea; species Picea abies. Next base: position 3,110 of record CBVK0102015094.1, read on the forward strand.
CATGTGTCAGCATATCTTCCATTCCGTAAGATAGCCAATCAGAGGGAGAAGGAGTTTGAGAATTGAAAGTCCTGAAGGCCAGACTCGCGGAGGAGATCATGTCCGTAGATTAAGGGGGACATGTGCGATAGATATTCCACTTCAGAAGATTGTCATATGGGGAAAATCAAATTTTGAGAACTGAAAATATCGAAGGTGGACTTGCGGAGGAAATCATAGCCGCACATCTAAAGTGACAGATGTCAGCATATCTTCCACTTTGGAAGATAACTGTCGGGGAGGAAGCAAGAGTTGAGATTTGAAACTCCTGAAAATCATAGCCGCACATCTAAAGTGACAGATGTCAGCATATCTTCCACTTTGGAAGATAACTGTCGGGGAGGAAGCAAGAGTTGAGATTTGAAACTCCTGAAGGCCGGAGAGCCGGAATCAACAACAACCATTGATTTGAACGAGAGCTACGTGTCAACAGATCATGGAGATATGGGATCATGGGTGGAAGGAGGAAAGAAGGCAGGAAAGGAGATTCGATAGTAGTCGTTGATTGAGAGGTAGCACTGAGAGGTTGGGGATCAATGGTAGTGCTCAATTGCGGGGCCAGAAGATGCTCAGGTTTTAATTTTTTTGTAGTGGCCCGCAATTAAAACCAAGGTATCACCAAGGGCATACACGACACTTTGTAGTGAATTGCGGGGTGAAAAGAGGGTTGGTCTAAAACCACTCTTTCCCGCACCCACAATTGCATATTTTTGTAAGGTCACAACCCAGAGCCATATGAAGGAAGGGGCTGTTGAAAAAAAAGAGCTAGCACCTGAAACTTGATATTTTCATAAGCGTGTAGACAAAGGTCATGGGTATCACAAGACCCGCACCTTAGGAGGAAACGGGGTCTGTGTATAATTGTTTTGGGTTCAATCAGGAGCCCAAAGTGTCAATCCGACTCAGAAGAAAGAAAGATCCTAGATCAGGAGGTCGCAAAACCCAAGAGGGGAGGGGGGCTGCATCACTTTTCTCCACGATTTACCTCTGAAAATGGCTTCTCACCTTTGTTCCTTTTTAATTTAGCCTGTTTTTTCTCAGCCTATTCCTTCTTTCTATGTTGGTATCTTTCTTTGTCCTCCGCAATGTTTCTTTCTAATTCCGCCTCCTTTTGTTTATGCCTGTTTTTTCTCAGCCTATTCCTTCTTTCTATGTTGGTATCTTTCTTTGTCCTCCGCAATGTTTCTTTCTAATTCCGCCTCCTTTTGTTTATTTTCACGTTCCTTAGCTTCCATTCTTTCCTTGTTTTTCTAGAGTAGAGATCTGAACTGTTCTATTTTCAAGACTCTATCTTCATTTTCCTCTTTTTGAAGTTTCTCTTTGGCTTGTTCATTAGAGAGTTTGTCTAACACTACAAGGCTCCCTAAAAGATATCTTCTACAAAATTTGCTTCATGCAAACCCGTGGTGATAATTTGACAACCCTTATGTGGTCATATATCACATTTTTGGGATCACACCCTTTTTGGTTTCCAATACATAGTCCTATTTACTTTAGGGTCTCAACCTCCTTTTCAACTTGTTTTTTATTCAACAACGAATATTGGCCTAAATTGAGAGGGAAAATGGGCCAATATCTTTTGTTTTTGTCTAACAAGTAGGTAGTGGCTCCCTTTTCTACTATATGGTATGTTATCTCTCTTTCCAATAATTTACCAGGGAAGTATTTGGGTAGAAAATGTGGTGGTATTGTGGCTCCATATATCCTGACATAGGTATAGTATTTCTTCATGTACCATTCCCCTATTTCTCTCAGGGATATAATAGCTCCTGGGGATATCTTGTGTGGGTGAAAGTCGAAGATGGATTTGTGCAGGGGGGCAAGGAAGTAATCACATAGATCATAAATGTGTTCTTTGTAGTTAACTTACCATAATTGACAACAATAAACATGGATTGGGCTTTGCTCTGGGCTCCAAGCCCATTTGAAAGAAGGAAATCTATGAGCTACACAAATTACATCTATAAGGTAGGATGTCATATAAAAGCCAATTTTTTCATACCTTCAGCCTCCTAAACTTGATTTTGGATGTTGAATGATAATATATTAGCCAAATTAATTTTTTTTCCATTATTAGCGACTGTGTAGGCCATCAGAAACCACTTCATCCTTTAGTGGGGGTTGGTCTCCTCACCATAGAGCCTGCAAATGATTGATTTTAGGATTTTGTATGGGCCTTTTAGGTACTTTTATGGAACATATCTCTCTCCTTTCTTTAATGACCATTATTTGTTTACGAACCAATCCTCCATTGGATTTTCAAAATCCTTGTGATCAACCTTGAATTTTTCTAGGAACGATTCATGCAACACAACAATGGGTTCTGGGGTTTTGTATTGAATTGTGATGTCTTCTGTCTTGAGAGACACGACCAGAACACTCGAAGCATTGAATATCATCCTAGTTTCCTTGTGTAGGTGCCTGAAACACCATTTTGCAACATGATTGTAAGGAAAAAAATTTGGACAAGTAACTACAATGTGGATGCCACTTTTGTATATATTTCTGTAGTCGTCCATGTCTTCTTCATCAGGGAAGAATTTTTCATTCGAGAACATGTCTTAAATCTCATATTAACTGGGATAGTTATATCTTCCATCATGGCTACTCATGTCGGAAATATTGAAAGATTCTTGTCCTGGAACATGATTAGGTGTGACAACTATTTCATTTTTCTCCTTTCTTTTTTTCATTTGAGACATTTTTCCACCTGTTAATATGAAAACTAAATCTCATAACGCAAGTTATGTGACTGTTGTAGCAACAACGTTTATGATTTTTAGTGATATTAAAGATAAAGAGAGGTCGATTATGTATTAACAGGGTTATTATGTGTTAACAGGGTTATAGGGTTATAGGGTAAGCCTATCCCTTTCATTTTATTATATCGTGTTAAAATTGCTTATGTATTGTTAAGGTAAGGGAAAAGATTAACTTTTAAGGGCCACGATGGTTGTGTTGGGCGATAGATTGATTGGACCATTGAATGGTATTAATGTTTCATCGCCGACGATTTGTTTTAACTCATATTGTTGTCAACAGGTTTCACATGGAGAACAAAAGTATACCTATGATGTTTCTCGACGACAAAAAGGTTTTTTCAAAAAGAGTAAGATGGTGGGATATTTCCACATATGACTATGATGTTCTATGGTAGTCATATAAAGGTTATATTTTGATGCAACAGAAAGGCCTGGGCCTAGATGGAACATAGTGCATTATTGTATTATGTGTAAATTCAGAAATCAATATCCATTTTCCATTTGTGTAGTGACGTGGCTCATAGAAGTACGAATATTGTCATCGACTCTAATGGGTTACCCATGAAGAACTTCTTTCCACAACGATTTTCCGATGACGACGTTGTAAAGGCGTTGTCGTCGATTTTTTTTAGATTTAAGAAATAGTGGAGTGTAGGACGAAAAGTGTCGATGATACCTCATCGAGATCATATCGATAGGGATTTGAGGATTTGTCGCTGTGAATGATTCATTTTCAAAAATAGGTTTAAGGCTTGTGGGGACATGTAGAAAGGGTATTATACGATGGAATTGAGTACCACTAATAGAATTTGCATCAAATTGATGTTGGAAACTCCATACAAACATCAATATCATAAGTGAATAACTATGTTGGTAAGTAAAGAGTGTTACCTTGTAAAATTTTGGTAGTATGGGTACCCTCTAAAACTTGAGAGTTTTAGTGGGTTGTTGTGTGTCTCACAACAAATGGTGACTTACTGGGAGAACCATTTTTCTCTGTTTTGGATAGACCTCCATATCATATTCTTTAAGCTATATAATGTTTAAAATTTCACATATTGACATATATTGTGGACCCCATGACATCTAGAAAAATAATAATCTAGTAATATCACATGGTGATATTTGGGATAATTCCAGTGAGATAATTAGAGACATGATTGGTTAATTTATCTTGGGAATTTGGGAGGAATAGGACACCACAGAGGTTCACACTTGACTATTTTTAGGACCAATGCATGCATCCATAGCCCCGACGAAGTTGCCTCGGTATCATACAAGCATAGCCCCACTGCCAACGAGCGTCCATAGCCCCAACATGTTTGCTTTTACTTCCCACACAATTATTAGTGTTTTCAACTTCATAGTTGTTAAGACTTAATATTTCACCCTTGAGATTTGTAATATATGTAGAATTTTTTCATAATGGATGTCTAGGAAGTGGGGTGATACAATAGTTACTTTGATATGCAGGTCTCAGTCAATACTTAGATTCATGGGTGATTTCCAAGCAAATTCCTATTAGGATTGTCAATTTATGGAATAAAGGGAATCTCGCAAGAATTATCCAGAAGATACCTACAATGGTCACATATTCTTGTTTATAGAACCTTGAGCCAAAGATGAGAGTGGTCACACAGATAGAAAATATTTTGTTGGTTCGAGTGTCTGAATTCATGTTATGCATAATCTGTGGTTTCTCCAAAAACAAAGTGTTATGAATTCATCGCATGAAGTGTAACCATAAGTCTAGTTATGATTGCTTTATACCAAATGCAAGGCATTTCATCATTACATGAGCACCCAAGTAGTTGTTCCCTTTCAAACTGGGTGCCAGGATTGTAACACAATTTATAATAAGCTAAGCATGGGACAAGTTAGCAGAGGATTTATTACGATAGTAAAGCAAATGACAGTATGGAAAAATGAAAGGAAATACAAATTTTATTCTAAAGGTACTCACACAAATAGAAAAAGTCCTACTATGTACAAAACTACATCACTAGAGGTGACCAAGAGAAGTATTGTTTAAGCACTTGTCCATTGACAGTGAGATCCTCCTCGTCTCCCTCCAATCTTTTGAGTTTGAAAGTTGCATGCCCAATTTTTTAATGGATTTTGAATGGACCTAACCAAAGTTTTTGGAATTTTGTATGTTTTCCTTTAATATCATAAGCTTTATCCCATTTAAGGACAAGATCCTGTTATTGGATGTATTTCTTCCTATAAATGACTTATAAAACCATCTCTTCATTACTTCTTGATTTTTTATTAAGTTCCTTTTATCCTTTTCCATATCTTCTTCAAGTTTCAAAATCATATTCAACCTTTGTTGCATTACTGGGCATTCTTTGTCTTGAACAGATTGAGCAAGTTGTAATGAAGGCAAAAAGGTATGGGTTGGTAAAGTTTCTTGTTGTCCATAGACTAGAAAGAAGGGGAAATCAACAACAAAGGACTTAGATGTTACTCTATCATCCCATAGAGCATTGAGGAGGGATAGATACAAGTTCCTTTGATGATCATTGACAGTTCTTTTTAATCTCTTAATTACATTCTTATTGGTTTATTTAGCTAGTTCATTTCCTCGTGGATAATAATTTGTTGAATATTTAATTTTAATGTTTCGTTCAAGAGCATATTCAGTTAATCTGTTGAATATTTAATTTTAATGTTTCGTTCAAGAGCATATTCAGTTAATCTCAAGGAATAAAAGTACTTAATGTTATCAAAAACCAAAGGCTCAGGGACAAAAAATCTAGTGATAATGTAATATTCAAGGAAAGATATCACCTGGATTTCGTTGACTGTCTTCAAGGGGATTGCCTCCGTCCATCTGGTGAAATAGTATGTTTCCATTATAATGAACTTGTACAATTGAGAAGAATTTAGATTTATTTTTCCTATCACATATAAACCCGATTTTTGAAATGGGCGTTCAATAGTGATGGGTTGAAGAGGAAAAATATATTTTCTTTCTATTCCAATTTCGTTTTGGCATTCTTGGCACTTGCGGGTGTATGCATGAGATTCCTTGAAAAGGGTAGGCCAATGATAGCCTGCTCGGAGAACTTTATGAGTTGTAGTGTCACCTCCAAAATATCCTCCTGTGGGACCATCATGAATTTCATCCAACACCTTATCAACAATAGTGATGGGTTGAAGAGGAAAAATATATTTTCTTTCTATTCCAATTTCGTTTTGGCATTCTTGGCACTTGCGGGTGTATGCATGAGATTCCTTGAAAAGGGTAGGCCAATGATAGCCTGCTCGGAGAACTTTATGAGTTGTAGTGTCACCTCCAAAATATCCTCCTGTGGGACCATCATGAATTTCATCCAACACCTTATCAACATCCTCCTTTTCCATACTTCTCAAGTATACATCGTCATAATTATTTCTGCATAACATTCCTTGGATGAGCTAGTACCGGGTTGACTTGAGTCTGAGAGATCTTTTATTTTTCTACTCCATATAATGTGGAGCTGACCCATGGGTTAAATATTATTTCATTTCGTAGTACCATTGATCATAATTAACATGAATATAGAAAAAATCATTTTCAAATAGGCTTTGGTCTTGATATAACATGCCTTCTTGGATCTTATCATTTGTTGATTCAACAGCTAGTTTGCATAATCCCTGACCCTTGACAATTTTAGCAAGCTTAATTTTGAGGTCATATTCTTGCAGGGTTGTTATCCAATTGGTTATTTTCTCTCCTAGATCCTTTTTTCTCAACATGTTTCTCACAACAGGGTTAAGTACAATCACCTTGGTCCTGGATTTGATCATGTAAGGTCTGAAGTGATTCAACACTTTAAAGACAACATAAGCTTGTTTGTGTACTTTAGGATAGTTCAATTCTGCTCCTTGTAGACCTTAAATAAAAAAGGTAATTGGAAATTCGTCTCATTCACTATTCTTTTGTGTTATAAAAACCACAAATGCAATTTATGAGGCAAACATATAGAGTTGTTGACCCTTGGTTATGGAATAAAGAAAAGATTACGAGAGAAAAGATGAAATGCGAACTGCGTTGAAGACACACTGACTGATAGTTGGTCGAAGTGGCCAAAGGAGAAGAAAATATGGAGCAAAGTGCGAGAGAGAGACTCATTGGATGAGAGGATCAAGGAGAACAGATCAACAAGGAAGATGGATCATGGAAAAATCATCAAGCGAAAAAACCCATCATTGGATGCTTTGGAGCACCTCGTGGGAAGGAAGGAAATATAGGGTGGAAAAGCCTCGATAACGCGGGTTAAGTTGACCTAGGGTTTTATACACCTAGGGTTTTGGTATCTAGGGTTTTGACACTTAGGTTTCAGCCTAAGGTTGTTAGTGAGATATTGTAATGTATAAATAAGAAGCTAGAGGGGAGAAGAGGGGTTTGCGATTGTGAAAGAAAAGAGAAGTGTTACATGTGAGAGCCTTTTGGTATTGTAATATCTTCAGCTAGGTGCGAAGATCAAGCCTGCAGCTGGATGCGCAAGGAAGGGAGATAGAGAGAAGAGAGAAGAGAAGAGAGAAGGGGAGAAGATCTGCAAGCTAAGAGCGCAAATAGAACTGTATGCTTTCACCTAATATATTATAAAGCACAGTTCTATGGACGTAGCCCTGGGGAGATGGTGAACCACGTATATCTTGTGTTGTGTGTGATTGATGTTGTGTTCTTTACTTCTGTTACTCTGATGATGCATTAGTATGTTAAATCTGACATATAAATGTGCAAAGTAGGTTTATGCTTGGAAATAATAATCATATCTCAGTGTGTGGTTGCCTTGATTCCACTTGCATTCCCTCTGGTTGTATACACCTGTGTCCTACAACCCCTTATTTCGACTTTGGGTGAGACTGCATCTGCTTCGTAGGTTTTGTCGAAAGGGACATTAGTTAGGGCTTGTTGGTGCGCTGTTAGAGATGAACCCTAGGTATACCCCTGTGACAACAAATGGTTCTATTTCCAGGGCTGGGATCTTCTTGAGGGAATGTCAAGGTAGTTTCCATCGAAGATAGAGATTTAGAAGTGGATAGAAGAACAAGAAAAGGAATTCTCAGAACCCCAGAACAAGAACTGTAATATTAGCACAGAGGATTGGTTGGAAAGGTATATCTTTCCTGATATACATGAGATTTTCTTTGGAGGGATTCATAAGGAGCTATATGAGTGGTTAGCCAGATTAACAAATACCCAGTTTGAGATCAAATCTAGACCACCTGTGGTTTGGACGTCGAAACTGATCAAGAAGGTCAAGAAAGTTGATAACGTTGTGTTAAGAGAAGTATATCATTGGTTTGATAGCACTATTGGAGGGTACATCATCGAGTTTGCCATCGACAGAGTTGAGTCATATAGCCAAGAAGAGAGATATTTCTTTGAGGGACCGAGAGGAAAATTTTTACACTTCTTAAAGTTGAAGATCGAGATGCTATTACATGAGAATAACATCTTGAAGGTAAAGTACTTGGTCCGATCGAAAATCTAATGGTCAAGAATTCAGACAATGACATCGACGTAGAGGTGGGACATACACACAGTGGAAGACTCTTCAAAGAGGTCCCACTGGTGAACTTGTTTGAATAGAACCACGAACCACTAGTATAGGATGAACGCTTTTGCAGTGGAGAGGAAGAAGAACTATTAAACGAGGAACATTTTGAGTCCACTAGGATAGAGGAAGAGAAGAATGAAGAACCTCATCGGGAAGAATCATAAACTTCAAGAACTGCGCAGACTATTGAAGTAAGTATTATTACTCCTCCTGTTGTTTTAGCAAAATTAAGCAATCACAGTAGTTAGAGTCACTAGAGCACTCAGAGCACTGTCACTAGCAGTTCAACACATACTCAGTCAGGAAACCTAGGAAGATATATGACAGATGAGTTGAGGCTCCCTATCTTTAGGGGATATGGATATGAAGATCCCGATCGGCACTGGTTTTTATGTGAAGTTGTATGGAGTATTAAGAATGTCACTGACAAAGAAGTTAAGAGAGCTCAGCTTAGTACTACCGTAAGGGAGCACGCGCTGAGCTGGTACATGAAACTTGTCCAAGGAATTGCACAGCCTAAACCACTGAATGAGATCAAGAATGTGTTGGTTTCATAATTAAAGAAACCCAATTCAGAGTCACAATGCATTACAAAACTGAAAGAAATAAAGCAGAGAGTAGCTGAACCTGTTTGGGAGTTTGATTAGAGGTTTAAGACCTTAACGTGCTGGTTGAATTTTTAGATCCCAGACGAGTAGAAAAAGGAATGGTTCATTTCTACCCTCTTACCACACATCAGAGTCCCTCTGATGCCACAGAAGATTGCTTCACAGGCTAAGGCATTGGAGATCTCCATGAAACTAGAATCAACCCCTATGGGAGAATCCAGCTCAGGTATGAGTCAAATTTTAAGTCAGTTAACTAGCTTTCCAGCTCAGGTATGAGTCAAATTTTAAGTCAGTTAACTAGCTTGTCTCTACAAATTGAAGATATGAATAAAGACAAGGGAAAATATAAAAGAGAATATATCTCGTGCATTAGATGCAAATTTGAAGGCCATGATAAGGAGCACTGTGCACTATTTCATGAATACTTGGCATTGGGAGCCCCGAGCCCTTTGAAACAGATTACTCTACCTTGGTGCCATGTATGTAGAAATCGACATCACCCTAGTGAATGCTATTACATGCAAAAATATTTTCAGACACCTACAAACTTTTACTACACCTTTTGTAAATATGTGGGGCACGACGAGAAAGACTGTAGAGCATGACCTACTACATGAAAGATCAAGAGACACATATAGGATATAAGGAAAAGTACAACAAGAAGGAACTACTCCACAGTATAATTATCCAGGAAGAGGAAACTTCAACCCTCGTGGTGGATTCAGAGGAAGGATATAAGGAAAAGTACAACAAGAAGGAACTACTCCACAGTATAATTATCCAGGAAGAGGAAACTTCAACCCTCGTGGTGGATTCAGAGGAAGAGGACAAGCAAGAGTCATGGGTCAAGGTCAAGGTTAGATCATTTGTTACAACTACGCACATCTAGGACATTTGGCAAGGGACTATCAAAACCCTTGTACCACTTGCATTTACTGCAACTCATTTGAACATGTCATTGAAGATTGTCTTGCATTGTTAGCCAAACTTTAGGAAAGACGAGGAGGAAAATAGAAAGTACAACTAATCTCAGCAGAACCTCACGGAGAGGGTCCCAGAGTCGAAGAGACAGCTAGAGGAGGTGTTGTTACAGGAGAAGACAGAGTGACCCCGAGAAAGACTAGAGAAGAATCAAGGGTTAGAAAAGTTGCAGAGAAGACATAAGTGTTTGTTGCAAGGAAAGAAAACAAACATTTGAGGAGGCAAGAAAAAAATTCGGGAGAGACCAGGGTTCTTCATCAAAGACACGACCATAAGTAAGAGAATG
>CBVK0102015100.1:0-19896 GCA_900067695.1 Picea abies
TTGGCAACAACCAATATATTCATAGTTGACAATATGAAAATAAGGTTGAATTAGAGTAATCACATGACAACCCAGTTTCAAAGCCAATTAAAAAATAGTAAGAAAAATATTAGAGAAGAGATAAACAAAGGGATAGAACAATATAGAGTTGTTGACAAACAATAAATCCAAATGATTAAGTCTAGTTTGGATGAGATGTATAAGAAAATGAAAAATAGTCAGGAGTAGGAAACCCATCAGGAAGAATTAGCAAGACAATTGCAGGAGAGGTTTAAAATCCATTCAGAATCAGGTGATACAGTTAAATGTTTTTCAGGTCTAGTCATTGGAAGTGCACACAAACAGATAAGAAAAGAAACATAGATTGATTTCCAAATGAGAGGTTATTATAATTATTTCCAAGAAGTAAGTAAATATTTTGATAACATTTTCTTGAAGGAAAAAGAGACTAAAGCAGCAAGGGATACTTGTCAAAAAGAAGTTGTACTTTCAGGAAACATAGAGGTATAAAAAACTCCAAGGTTATATGTCATAGAGAAGATCATAGGCAATATCACGTGTAAAGTATGGGAGGCCAACATAAACGAAAACAAGAGAATGGCCAAGGGAATCAAATATGATTGTGAAGAAATATTTGATTTGCTAGACAAAGGATCATTAGGTATTGGAAGAGACAATTGTACTGGGCTACTAGGACAGATTAATATTATAAGACATCAATTGAATTTTAAAGAGAACTTGAACAAAATTTAGATGGAAATTTCACAACTAAAAGAAATTGATGTTAGCCTAATAGACAGGTGGATGGTGAAGCCAAACTTAAAATTGCAATCAATTAAGTTTGTTGATGAAGGGATTGAATAATAGCTTCCGAAAATTCATAGAAAGTTTTATCTATTTGAGGCGAAGGATTTTCCAGAGCCTCCTAGAACTTTTGTGCACTTTCTAGAAAAATGTGTTGAATGTCTCAGGTCAAAAGAAGGAGATACTTCAATAAAAAAATGAAGTATAATTTTGAAAGATCATATCATCGAGATGATAGAGAGACAAAAGATGACCACACAAATGGTTCAAGTTTGTATTTTTTGTAACCATTACCCCCTAGAAGTTAGAAAATCACCAACCGTAAAAAAATTGGTGACTTTGTATAAATATATTTTCTCAAGACTAGGAGAAGGATTTTTCCTGGTTGATGGTAAAGATAAATTTTTCATTTTGCTAGAATCAATACGAATGCAGATTGAATATTCCAGATCTTGTGAAGCCTAAGTTATGTGTTCCTCTGTTGTTTCATGTTTTTCTTATATATCTTGGATGAATGCTTAACTACAATTTAGTACAACCTCTACTGTGGTGATTAATTATTTTTGTCATCTAATCGTTTACAGTTTTTCCTTTGTGTCAGTTATCAATAGGTACAAGACCTATGCACGTATTAGATTCCAATATCATATGTTTCATTAAATTTTTCCCTGTCTAATTTCTTACTCTATCACAAAGTGAGATTCCTCTTTAATTGATGTCTCACATTGTTCAACAACTATATGTTTTCCTCTCATTTAATACATATTGTTTCTTCCAAATTTAACTCAGATACAATAAATGAAATTTAATTTTTTCATACTATTAATTCAAAGTTTTGGAAGTTCTTCTTACATAATTCAAAACAAAAATAGAAAACCTTAAAAAACAAAGAAATTAATCTTTTAAATATTTATCCCCGATGACTGTACCTGTTACGAGATGGACCAATATAGAACCCAACCTATCATATCAAAGAAGCATTTCTTTAAATTTATTTAATACCATCTTACAGACAACAGACACCTGGGTTTATTTACAATGTTAATGGGCAACAATTGAAATGGATATTAGCATCCAGGAACACTCGGAAGCTGGACAGAGACAGTTAACAAATAAACCATAGCTTATATTTTAAAACCAATGCTTTATTCCTTATCTCTCTCTACCTTTTTTGGATTCCTTGATAGTATAATTTAGAGCCTTAGAGTATAAATTCAGGAACAACATCTTTTTGACACCATTGTGAGGGACCAAAGAAACGAATCTTTTTCCCTAGGAAGAACGAAATTGACACTTTATTTCTTTGATAGTGAACACATATTGAAAACCTTTAAGGATACCTTCATCTTTCACTTGGGGACTCCACGATAAATAAATTGGATTTTAACCAAAATAAAATGAGGAATAATCCAAAAAATAAATAAACTTCTCCTATCCTCGACCTAGAAAAAATTTTAAAATCAAGAAGTGATCGAGGTGGATATCGGTGGCCACCCACCTTTTCCGACTGGCTCAAAACAGTTTTCTGAAAATTTTGGCAATTTACTAGTTTTAGCAGGTTTTAACTTCTAGGGCCATTTTGAGGGCCTAAATGAATCTCCTCGATGATACCTTTCCAACGAGCTATCACATGCCTAAAACGGAGATCATATGCAAAAGTTACGACCCCGGGAAGTTGATGTACTAACTTACCCAAACGGGGCCCACATGACTTTTGGCACTTCATCTCCTAGGGTTAGGCTTTTGGATGTTTATGACTTTTGGCATTCTTGTCTATTACAAAAAGGCCTCTAGAGAATCATTGTAATCATCTTCTCATGGATGCGAGTAGCAGCCACATCTCTTCTCATAGATAAGCTACTCCATTCTATCTGTAAGCATATTTCAGTCATTTGTTATTAATGAAATGAAGCTTTATTTCCACTGCATCTCTGCATTTATGTGTATTTCTATATTTCATTGTGTTCCTACATAAATCCTGATCAAGAAGATACCTTAAACATACTGCATCATCGACAAACAAAATTTATGCACCTAAATTTACACATTTAAACACTAAGGATCTACTTGAAGTATCAAATACTCCACCACTTTGTGGGGAACTATCTTTCGATGATATTGAAACCCTAGAGCCTAGTTTGGTCATAACTGATCTGAAAACTGATACTTTCTTGATTTTTTATTTCACCAATAGCGGTAAAAGATCTGTCTCGCTTCCCGCTTTGATTGACACCTCTTTAGTTATCCTATATATCTTGACTCGATCCCTATTGATTATCCTACATATTCACCCTATGCATCTGAAGAAACCATTCTAATTTTTCCTAATTCTTCTTTCTCAAGTTTCCTGTCCCTTGATAACCAATCTCATGAAACCATTCTCCCCTATTCAAGCATAACCGAAAAGTTACCACACCTCTTTAAAACTCTTCCTTATAATCCCCAAGTTTCATCCTCTAAATCATCAATGGTTACGACCATAGGAGGTGGGGATGGAGGCAGTGTCATAGGTAGTGTTGGAGGAGGAGGAGAAGGCAGCCAAGTAGCACTCCTTTGAATATTTGCAAAAGTGGCTGCCAGATATGCTCCTTTTTTTCTCCCAATCCCTCTCCATGACTTACCTCAAAACTACATGAAAAATCTACCAACAAGAAAAGTTGCTTTTTCTGCTACCGAACACATCAATTTCTTTGACAAATTTTCTGACATCCTTGGAGTTGAACATGAAGATGTTTACTCGAGACTCCTGGTTCAGAGTTTTGAAGGACAAGTGAGAAATTGATTCTGAGGTCTAGCAGCAGGATCTATATGGTCATATAATGAGCTTGAAAATGTTTTTATTAGACAATGGGGAGAGATAAAATACCATATCTATTATCTAACTGAATTTGGGTATCTAAGAAAGAAAAACTCTGAATTGGTTCTCGAGTTTACCCAACGGTTTAATAAATTGTATAATAAAATCCAAGCCAAGGTCAAACCTTCCCAACCTATAGTGAAAGTAACTTTTGATGGAGCTTTTGACCCTGATTTCTCCCTGTTATTGAGGGAGAGGAGATCAGTAGACCTCACTAAAATGAAATATGATGATTTAAAAATTGAATCAAACATTATGGCATCAAGAAATATAAAAACCAAATTCGATATTGGAAACAAAGAAACCAGAAGGTACATAGAACAAGAAGGACCCTCTGGATCACGAAGATCTTCGGAAGACAAAATGGACTATATGGAGAGAATAATCAAAGAACTTTCAAATAAGATCTCAATAATGGAACGTGATAAGAAAACACTTTATAGGAGGATAAGACGTGAAAGATTTTGAGGAGTTAGAAGAAGATATAAATAATCTTAGCGATGACTATCTACAACCTTATCTAATGAGACAAGATTATGAAAAATATCTAAACACAGAACATAGATATGAGAGTAACAAGAACAACAATTTTACAGAAGCTTCAACCTATCAGGGAATCGAAGATGATGTAATGGTCAAGCTCCACTAGAAGTGCAACTTAAGGCATAGAAACAAGAGTTTCACAACTGCCCCAGTGAAAAACATCCCGTCGAGGGGCGAAATAGATGAGGTAGTTTCAAAAACTGTTGAAAAGAAGACTATAAAAACTAAGATTGCTGACACACAGCCTACCAAGACAAAGTTAGCAGACACACCAACCGTAAACACATATAAAGTATATAGGTTCCTGTAACTAAAACAAAAACCTCACAACAAAAGAAAGATGAAAAGAAAGGGCTAGAAACCCAAACCATAGATATCAACAAAACAATAGAAAGTTTTAATATAGAAAATGAAATCAATAAAATAAAAATCCCTATACATCTTGTCGAACTAGGAAAAAACCCAATATACAGAAAACAAATTGCTAAAATAATTAGTTTTTTAGAAAATGAAAGTGAGGCCTAACATAATTTTCAGCCCACATTTCGAAGGTACCAGATACACCATTTCCACTTTCTATATCACGTTGACTGTGTACGATCACCTGCTCCATAATTGCATGTTAGATTCTGGAGCCACTCACAATGTAATGCCTAAAGCCATTATGGATAGACTTAGTATTTAAATCACTAGACCTTATGGAGATTTATATTCATTTGATTCAAGAAAAGTTAAGTTTATAGGTATGATAAAAGACTTAGTTGTTAATATTGCACAGATACTCGACATGACGTATGCCACGATCCATGTCTTTGGAGGACAATTCATGCACTTGTACAGAGAAACTGGGTTACCATTTACGGTAAGTGACCCACTTAACCCAAATAAGTATCCTGTTTATATTGTTGATAAGGGTTTAGGTAATTGTATTTTATCTATTGATGACAATATTGATGTATATATAGAAGAAAGTTGTACATAAAATAAAAATAAAAAATAAAAAATAAAGGAGGATGTATATATCACTAGTGTTTATAAAATGTTTTCTGATGGTGCTTCGTCTTATTTTGGAGTAGGGGATGGAGTGATCTTTGTGAAAACTGATGACAAGTTCATTATCCTGTTCTCTTATAACTTACAGTGGAAGATTGACCACACTAATAATGTATGAGAGGATTAATCCTTAGTGTTAGGATTAGAAGCTGCCACGATAATGAAAATTAAAAACTTGGAAGTCTTTGGCAATGCAGAGTTAATTGTGAAACAGGTAAATCGCCAGTCCCAGGCCAAACACCCTAGGTTAAGGTATTACGAATCTGATTGAAAACTTTTTCTACTCTATTAATATTCACTACATTCCAATAGAAGAAAATCATCAGGAAGATGCATTAGCCAAAGTAGCGTCAACATTCACACCTCCCACTTCTTTCAAAGTCAAATACCATATAAAAATGAGACATAGGCCTTCTATAACAAGTAACATACAACATTGGAAAGTTTTTGAGGACAATGAACAAATCTGATTTTTTATAGAAATGATAGACGAGTTTACTGAAATGCATGCCGACCAAGAAAACTAGAATGACCCCATTTGGATCATGGAGGAAGGGGAAGACCCCTAAGAGTTCCAAGGTAAAATCGCTAACCACCGTATGATTATTTTGAAAAGTAATCAGATCCCCAAGGGCCTGATTCCCTTAGAAAGGTTATTTAATCATCATGATATCCCTTTTAAGTCCACTTTATAGCCTCAACAAGAGGAGGTTGAGGATTGCGATATAGGTACCAAATAAAATCCTAGGTTGGCGAAATTATCAAGGTATCTTTCTCCTGAAATAAAATGTAAGTATGTCGAGTTGCTTAGTCAATATAAAGACATTTTCTCTTGGTATTATGACGAACTGAGAACTTATGA
The DNA here is from genome assembly GCA_900067695.1 of Picea abies. Classification (NCBI taxonomy): domain Eukaryota; kingdom Viridiplantae; phylum Streptophyta; class Pinopsida; order Pinales; family Pinaceae; genus Picea; species Picea abies. Next base: position 6,120 of record CBVK0102015100.1, read on the forward strand.
CACTATTATAATGGAGCATAAAATTTCTATGAAACAAGGTGTCAAACCTTTTAGGCAGAAACTCAGAAAGATTAACCCTATGTTACTATCGGTGATAGAAAAAGAAGACAAAAAACTCATGGATGCCAAAATCATTGTCCCACTAAGATACTCTGAGTGGATAGGCAATTTTGTCCCAGTAAGAAATAAAAAAGGTGAAATCAGATTGTGTGTAGATTTTATAAACCTGAACCAATCATCACTTAAGGACAATTATCCATTACCTAAGATGGATCATGTTTTAGAAAAAGTAGTTGGAGCTAACAAATTGTCCATGATTGATGGTTTTCCAAGTTACAATCAAATTGCATCAAGATTATAAAAAAAAATCTACGTTCACTACCCCTTGGGGTGCCTTTATGTATGACAAAATGTCTTTGAGTTTAATGAATGCAGGGGCTACTTTCCAACGAGCTATGGACAACACTTTTGTGGGCGAAAGAGGTAAGTTTTTTTTTATTTATCTTGATGACCTCACTATTTTTTCTAAATATGACGGAGAACATCTAACACACCTAAAATAAACTTTCAAGAAACGTCGCAAATTTGGTTTGTCACTTAATCCTAAGAAATCCCATTTCGCAATGCAAGAAGGTAAACTCTTGGGTCATATAGTGTCTAGAGATGAAATCAAAATCGATCCCAAAAGGGTTGAGGTGATAGACACTATAAATATTCCTAGAGATGTAAAATAAATTCAAGCTATTTTAGGAAAAATAAATTTCATGAGGAGATTCATCCCTAACTTTTCCGAAATCGTAAAACTGATCACATATATGATTAAGAAGAATAGTGAGGTGAAGTGGAAAAATGAAGCCAAAGTGTTGTTTCAAGGTATCAAGAGAGTGATAAATGAAGCACTAGTCCTGGGAAGCCTAGATTACACAAAGAAGTTTCTTATTTTTTATTTTGCCTCTGAACACACTATCGGAGTTGTATTGTTACATAAAAATGAGGAAGTTTTTGAGAGACCTATTGCATTTTTTAGTAAAAGCCTCAGAGACGCTGAGTTCAAATATGACATATTGGAAAAACAAGCTTATGCAATGGTGAAAGCTTTGAAGGATTTCAGAACTTACGTATTGCACTCAAAGATCATTGCTTACGTGCCTTCAAGTTCTATTAAGGATATACTGGTTAAATCGGATAGTGACAGAAGGAGAGGTATATGGTTAGCTATAATTTAGGAGTTCAACCTGGTAGTCAAACCAACTAAACTTATTAAAGGTCAGGGCTTGGCCAAATTGCTAGCCAAATCAAATTTGAAAGTACTTGGAATAAATCAACTACAATAGAATGAGGGATTTTTAGAGATAGATGAGTTTGATGTCACTACACCCACAACTGAGATTCAAGACAATCTCTCTTCTTTAGTCTAGTATCGCGATATTGTTTCTTATTTACTAACCCTTCAATATCCGAGTGAGTTGGCCCCATCTAAGGCTATAACACCAAAGTTACATGCTTTAAATTACTTTATCATAAATGGTAAATTGTATTGGAAAGATCCCCTGGGTTTCCTGCTGAGATTCTTAGTTGAGACCGAAATAGAAAGGGCTATAAGCGAATTCCATGTGGGAGTGTGTGGAGGACACCATGCTTGGCGAGAAATAGCTTATAAAATCTTAAGAGCTGGGTATTACTGGCCCAAACTGTTCACAGAGGTAAACACTAAAGTTTGAACTTGTATTCCTTGTCAGATGTTTACAGGCAAACATAAAGTCCCTTCTTTACCTTTAGTTCCAGTTAAAACCCAAGCTTCATTTCAGTAATGGGGTCTTGACTTCATTGGAGAGATTCATCCACACTCCAGTTCTCAACACAAGTGGATTCTAACTACTACAAACTATTTCACTAAATGGGTGGAAGCTATTCCCACTAGAAATGCAACTGACTCGGTAGTAATCAGTTTTCTAGAAGAAAACATTTTATCCAGATTTGGCTATCCCCGAAAGATAGATAGTCAAAGATAATACTGGGGTCCTAAAATCATGTGTTGAGTTTTCTCATAATGTGTTTCACAGAGTTGAATTATTAACTCCATTTACCCAGTGAAGGCACTTGGTATACATGTTATTCTCATCCCACAAGGAAATGAGATCTCTAGATGGAGCCTATGTCGAAATTAAGTTTAATTTTTCCTCTCTAAACCTAAAACTCCATTATTTTCCAGTTATGGAGCCACCCTTAGTTTTAGAAAGGAGTAAAAAATATTTCGAATATTTCGAGTTTTGGGGTTCAACTATTCACGAAGTGTAATTATCAAATGAAAACTCCAAAGTCCTCGTACCGAAGTCTGGAAAAGGGTTTTATTTGAAAATCATAATTAATTGCGATTAATTAAATTCTAAAAATATTCAACAAATCATTAATCAATCGCGATTCAGGATCCTTTGTATCAAAATGCTATTAAACTCTCGACCCTCAAACCCCAATTCCTGAATTCTCGTAAAGAAAAAACTTATCCATGATCTCGATTAATTAAAATATTAATACAAGTGGTTAGCGCCTTAATTAATTGCATCGTGATTTCACGATTCAAGGTTTGTTTGTGTCATACCTCTTAGGGATACGATACTTGAAACTCTAAAATGAGAAATCACAAAAGTATTAAAAGCCTAAAATTAATTAACTTAGTTTTAAACATGATTAATGATGTTTAAATGAATTTTCATGTTTTGTTATTCAGGAGTTGTTGAAAATATTCCTTTCAAAGCTCCAATTTTAAATCGTCAATATACGACAACATCTATAATGGAAAAATGAAGATATTTTTAACACAATTACATATCTCTAGGTGTATCTTCCCCATTAAAACATTAATTTGTACTGCATGTATCGGTAATCTCATTGTAAGAAGAGCTAAAGGTTAATAAATGTTTGGTATTTCTATTTTCATTATTATTTTTCAGACTCAGGAGCGAGTTGCATTCAACAAAACTTACACATTTTTTCTCAGTATTTTTTTCTAGCACAAACATCATGGCACCCAGAAAGGAACCTAAGAAAAATTAAGAAGTAGGTGAAAGCTCAAATCCAAAGGGAGATGCTATATTTGATACTACACGACATGCTATTGATTTGATGAAATCCTCGAGGTAAATTTTTGAAACCTTAGACTATGAAATTAAGAATTTCCGTGATGATTCTAAGAACAAACTCCGGGACACAACATAGTTTGATCTTCATAAGATAGCTACACGTTGATGACTCATTCCATACAATGATATGATCAGATGGGATTTAGAGAAAACTGACGTGCAGACGAGGAGTATTTTAAACACCCAAGGGGTTGTTTTCGACTTGTTTAGACCAGAGCATATCTAAGTAATGTATAAACTATATTCTAATTCTAAATAAATTTATAATGCAAAATTCATAAGTGAATTTCAAAGAAAAGATTTCACAGATTTAGATCAAACATATCCCGGTATAATCAAAGACATGTGGGGAATTCCCGCAAAATTTAGGGCTGATACCCATGGAAATTATGCCATGGCTCAATTAAATGAGTACATGGTATATGTAGCTCTGATGCTATGTAGAATTGTCGAGAAGCAAATCCCTACCCATTTCCCTCCAGCATGGGTGTCTCTTTTACATGAAGTAGTCGAGCTTTATAGTTTAAATTGGAGCAAGATTTTATTAGATAATCTAGCTAAGGATATTACAAAGTATCAAATAGAATATTCCAAAGGCTGACCTATATCTTTTTATATGTCTACATACGTTATGGATTCTATCTGTTTCATGACTCCATTCTCCTTGATGAGTTGGAGCTAGAACCCAGCCTGTACTGAACCCATTCATGTTTATCACTCTAATATGTGGGAGGAAAATGTTAAAGATTCCTTTTAAGAAATATTTAATTTTGTAGTGGTACTTGTGCACCATATGTTGTATGGTTGTGAACCCCCTCGTATTTTAGAATCAATCATAGAAAACCTAAGACGATTGTTGATTGGTTTATTGAGGAAAATTTCTCCTATGTTAGTGTTTCTGAATGCTTGATTCCCCCTCATGCACTTACAAAGCTCCTTCATGATAGAATGGTGTGAAGGGAGGTGGCCTATCAAATAATAACATGAGGCATCGAGTTAGAAATGAAAACAACTCAGAAGAAGTTCTGGTCAGTCTTCCCTGTACAGTTTGGAAAGTTTTCACAACTTAACTTGGGTCATTCCAAGGTTGATGTTGCGACACTAGAAGAGGTCAAATTGCTAGATCTCAAACACAGAAAAGATCACCCTTATAAAATTGTGGGGAATCACCTTGCTCACTACAACATGAAATCGTACGAACATGAAAAATCCCCCTGTGATGAAATGTTCAAAGGTGGAAGAACCTATGAGGAGGTATTAGACAGGGGTCACACATTATCAGCCAACTTGAATACTAGTTTTCTAATCTTCCAGAGACACAGGCGAAGTTGTTTTCCAAAGGTACTGCAGGGAGAATCAATAACCCCTCCTATAGCACAAGAAAATACCCCCCCCACATTTCGGATCAAAGGTTCAGGATAAATAAAACACAGAGACCCAGGATCTGAAACAAAAAAAGGGTATGAGACATCTCCCAAGTATAGTAAATTGATTCCCCCTTCATCATCAACTATTCATACTAATATCCCCAAAACAACAAGGTAAACAAAATCTACAAAGTTGAGAAACAAAAGATGATCACGCAAACAGTTCAAGTTTTCTTTTTTTGTAACCGTTAGCCCCTAGAAGATAGAAAATCAGCAACCGTAAAACATAGGTGACTTTGTATAAATATATTTTCATAAGACTAAGAGAAGGATTTTTCTTGGGTGATGGTAAAGATAATTTTTTAATTTTTCCAGAATGAATACGAATGCAGATTGAATATTTTAGATCTTGTCAAGTCTGAGTTATGTCTTACTCTGTTGTTTCATGTTTTTCTTATATATCTTTGATGAATGCTTAAATGCAATTTAGTACAACCTCTACTGTGGTGATTAATTATTTTGGTCATCTAATTCTTTATAGTTTTTCCTCTTTATCAACTATCATTAGGTACAATACCTGTGCATGTATTATATTCCAATATCATATGCTTCGTTAAATTTATTTTTCCCTGTCTAATTTCTTCTTTTCTCTCAAAGTGAGATTCCTATTTAATTGATGCCTCACATTGTTCAACAACTCTGTTTTTCTTTCATTTCATGCATATTTTTTCTCCCAAACTTAACTCAAATGACCTTTAATTTTGTCATACTATTAATTCAAAGTTTTGTAATTTCTTCTTACATAATTCAAAACAGAAATAGAAAACCTTAAAAAACAAAGAAATCGATCTTTTAAATCTTTATCCCTCATGACTGTACCCATTACGAGACATCCCAATATAGAACCCGACCTATCAGATCAAACAAGCATTGATTTAAATTTATTTAATACCATCTTATAGACAACAAGCACCAAGGTTGAGTTAGAACATTCATGGGCAGCAATTGAAAGAGATATTAGCATCGAGGAACATGGGAAGCTAGACAGAAAGAGTTAAGAAATCAGGCATAGCTGATCTTTTTTAAAACGACACTTTATTCCTTAGCACTCTCTACCTTTTTCAGATGCCTTGACATTATACTTTAGAGCCTTATAGTATAAATTCAGTAATACCACTATGTATGTTAAATCCTGAAAAAAAAATACTTAGAAACCCTTTGTCTATATTTGAAATATTTATTACAACCCATTTTTCGAAATCATAAAACTTAGAGAATTCACAACTCATATATGCATCTCAAGATGTGTTTTGTAGCATGGACTTTGGGAGAGTAAAACTATGAGAAAAATCCATACCAGAAGGATTAATGTCACCCACAAATTCAATTTGAACATGGTCATTTACGTCGTTTTGTTTGGACCCAAACACAAAAGCGACAGGTGAATGTTAGTATCAATCATTCTAATAAGTCAAAGTCGAAGAAAAATTGGGGATTCAAATTTATGCAACTAAAATAACATTATTAATCACTTACCAATATGAATATTCCCTCGGGTATACTACCTCCATTAGAGAGCGTGCTTACATTTATCATTAAAACCGACTTGTAACAAGCAGTTCTATTTATCTTCAAAGGTTACAAAAAAATAATATAAATATCAGGAGAATGACTTAACAACACGATGGCACTTATAGTAAGAAGAAAGTTTGTTATTCCTTAGAAGGAAGGCATTCCTACGGTAGTTAAATATTCGAATAACGAACAACTCCTTGCAAACAAGATTTTCCACAGAGGAATAATGCGCGCAGATCAAAATCACAATAAAACCTTCCACACATAGTGAGTTTAAAAAGGATGAATCTTTCTAGAGAGTAATCACATGATGGATCCTTGTGCAGTATGGCCATTACATTAGTAATATGCATCACAAAATGAGTGAGAGAGCTAGTTGAACGCAACAAGAGTTTCTTACCATATTAAACCAAGTTTAGGAATGACCTACCTCAGGATATTTATACAAACCTCGTAAGAATCCCAAGCTATCATTGAAACCATGATTCAGTACTCCCTCCAGGTGCTGATGGATCAGTGTAACATGTGTTAAGGAGAAACAGATAAGATCTTCTTGTATTCATTTCTCATTAAAAATCAATAGGACTTCACAAACCCATCACTAATTGTTTCCCACTTAACTTTGCAAAGGACAACAATAGTAACAACTGCTAATATCATATAGTCGATAAATTTGGTATCTAAGATAGAGGTATCTGGAATTTTCCAAACTTATCTAGAAGTTTTACCACACTTCCATCATTTCCTCAAAGATTTTACTGGAGACTTAGATCTACCTGTAGATTTAGATCTCCCCCAAGAAGGTTTACCAGGATTCCTGCCTTGGGTATAACCTCTTACAAATAAATCATCTGTTCTATGACTATCCATGCTTTTCCAACTCATCTCTTCAGATAACAAGGATAAAACTACATCCTCATACATCAATGTAGATTGAGTGGTACTACCAATTGCTACAACCATATTATCCCAAGAGTCTAGAATAGAACATAACAAAGTAAGGCACTTATCTTCCTCTGCAATCGTAATATTAACAGAGAGAAGTTGACTTACCAGAGTATTAAAGGAATTTAGTTTTTCTGTCACATAATATCCACCTTATATCCTAATATGATAGAACTTCTTTCGAAGAAATAACTTGTTTACCAGGGACTTTGATTCATACAAATTTCCCAACTCATCCCATAGTTGCTTGGTTGTAGATTCTCCTAAGACATTCAACAAAATTGAATCTGCCAAGCAGAGTCGAATAGTAATACTTGCTCTTCTGTCCAAGTACTAGTATTTTTTGTACTAGTAGGTTATGTAATAGTAGCCCGTGTGCTAGCACACGGTGTACCAGTAGGCAATGTTCCAGGATCCAAAGTGATCCATTTTTTTTGTCTACAAGAAGGTCATCCATCTTGAGCATCCATAGCTCATTATTTTTAACGTTAAAATTCTCTATCTTGATTCTAGATGAGCTCACCATTAATCTTTCTATACTTGAATATCCACTGCAAAAGCTCTGACTAAACCCAGGTTTATCACAGACCCAATATAAACTTGATCTATCAAGACCGAGCCAAACCCTCAACAACAAAGGCATCCCTCTGAAGCAAAAAACAAACTTTGATACCACATGTAAGTTTTAAACCTGTGAAGTAAGACAATGCATATAGATTGTTAAGAAAAACATAATTTAATCAATGACTCATACACAAAGTACATGGAGATTTTATACTGGGAACCTTCAATCAAGAAAACCTTTCTTATATTCATTATATCAAATTTCACCATTCACCATACAATATATATACAGTGTTTTTAGGTATTTTGTATATACCAAAACCCTAATCCCTTAATTCGAGATAAATTTAGAAAATAACTAAAAATAACAAAATCTGCTAAAATAGCACAAACCGACCACACAGTTTTCTTCATATCTGACACGCCCACACACACACATGCAAAGAATATAACACATACCCAACAAATCTTTCCAAGAATATTTCTAGGGAAACAAAATTTGAAGGTTTCACAAGATAGAAAAAAATGTTATGCAGACAATGGAGGAACACATAGAGAACTAAGAGTGGGAAAGCTTGTCTTCTTGAAAGTGCAAGCTAAGAAGAGTTCATTGAAATTTGGAAGATTCCAAAAACTTGTAGAAATATATTTTGGAACATTTGTATTCTTAGAGAATATTGGTCATATTGCATACATGATTGCATTTCCTATGTTCATTTGCATACATAATGTATTTCGTGCATCTTTTCTTAAGAAGCATCTGTTTTATCCTAAACATGTAGTTGATTGGACTGTGATCTAGGTCTAGCATGAGGGACACTTCCCAGTGTGAATATTGGATAGGAAGTTCATGGTGCTCCAGAATCAATCCATAGGATTGGTAAAGGTCTAGTGGATCTACTACTATTAGCTAATGTTTTATTTTATGGGGGGATGTTAGGCATGGGGGATAGGCCTCCACGTAAGAGGACGGGGACCTAGTAATGGGTTACACCTATCACTTTTTCTATGCTATGAAGATCCATGAACCACCCCTTGGAATTCACTAATGTCAAATTAGTTGACATGGTGATATAATAAAAAAATCAACCCATAATTTCCTAAGGAAATACAAAGTCACCTCCCTATTATTGCATGGAGATTTTTCAAATACCACGAAACACTTGTCCATCCAACTGTTTACAAATGGTTGGTAGGTGCACCAATCCATACAAATGTATTTCCTTTTTACTACATGTTATGTCCCATTTATTGGGTCAATAAACAATGTTAGCAAGTGTTCTTTTGAAACATTGAGGTATCTATCTTGGCTTTTTTCTAGACTCCTCCTAAAACTGCTAAACATTCTAGACCTAAACAATAAAAAAAAGGGTATTAAGTTGCATTGGGTATTTGCAATAGTTGTAACAATGAAATTAGTTATCTGTCTAGTGAAATACACATGTGCCTAGTAAGAGGCACGAGGGCTTTATAGCATTTCCTAAGTCTTGTATAAGGATTCTTAATGACCTTAACCCTACATCAATTTCAATGTTTTTGTTTATTTATTTTAAGTTGGTGTTTGTTTTTTCTTCAAGTGCATGCTCCATGTTATTTAAGTATGAAAAATTTTAATTAAGTATGTTACATTTTAATAACATAATTTTTTTAGTCATTTTTTTTATATTTAAAAGCAATTATGAAATATAAAAAAAATCAAATTCAATGAAATATTTACTGAGAACCAATTGATGACCACCTTAATAGAATCATACAATGATTTGGAAAATAAATCATAACCTTTTCCCAAATTAACATTATAAGAATGTGTATGGACACATTCTTAGGAATATACACACATTAACACATGTTTTTAAGAACATCTAATTAATGTTGGGTTAACAACCTTCATGGAAGTTAGAGTATACATTCTTAGGAATGTAAACACATTAACAGATGTTCTTAAGAACACCTAGTTAACATTGAGTTAACAAACTTCATGAGAATTACAATAATGACGAGGCTAGAAGCCCATGAACGAAGGCATATTCATGTATGAACACATTATCATCATCTTCATGTAAATACATTTATATAAAATTTATAATATTATATGTAAAATAATATTAAAATAAATTTATTCATCAAGAGTTAGGTTTAATAAAAGGTCACAGCCAAGCCACACAAAATTGGTATATGAGATCCACTTGTTTGTGAGACAAGGGGGGTTGGTGTATGAGATCCACTTGTTTGTGGGACAAGGGACCCTCGTCCACCTAACCATTTGACTGGTAAAGTCTATGGAGGTATACATACCCTAACCCCCTCTGGATTTGAACTTGTGACATCTTAAGAGGAAACACATGTTCTTAACCATTAGGCCCGCTCAGACTATATTCCCTCATTAAAATTTAACAAATATTTTTGTATTAATATTTTATTATTTTAATATTACAAGTTATACATATTTAACAAATATTTTTGTATTAATATTTTATTATTTTAATATTGCAAGTTATACATATTGGTTATTCAATATGAAACTTTAATAAATAAAAACCAAAATGAGAAAACAAAATACTTAAATAAAATAATTATTAATTTAATATAGTAATTTTATACTGTAACCATATTATGAAATGACCAAATTCCAACCAGATGACTTGTATTCATGGGTTAAGTAGTAGTGTTGTATATTATGTGATATCTAATATCCGTGTTTCCAACCGAATAGAAACATTTGACCTTTTAAATGACCATGAACTCAACTTTGATATAGCAAATTTTCACCTTTCAAATGATCAAAATGACCATGAACTCAACTTTGATATAGCAAATTTTCACCTTTCAAATGATTAAAATGACCATGAACCCAACTATGATCATAGAAATTTAACCCTAACTCTAAACTTTTCCATGCGCATGAGCATCATTGAAGAGAATTCTAATAATCAAAGGAAACTTCTCTTTGAAAAAAGTAAAGATGACTTTTTCTTAAAGAATTTAACTAGTGAATTACATCTCCTAACTTATACGGACAACATTGAAGACCTCTACCAAAATTTTACGAATACCCTTTCCGCTTCTATCAACACGTTCTCTTTCGACGTCTCCTGTAAAAATAATAATATGCTTCTAATAAGTCCTTAAAATTTTATAAGATCAATACATACAAATCCCTAATTAAAAGGAAAAATAGGTACTATATTAGTAAAAGGAAGGAGAAGCTTTCACAACTATCTAAGCTTGATCCTAAGAGTTTTTGGAGAAAATTTCTAATCTGCAATACTAAATAAAACAATATGATCCCCTTAAGGGGATGGAATTGCTACCTTAAAATTCTTTACGAGTTCAGTGATGCCATGGACACCATTCCTATTGTCCTTACAAGGGATGGAGTTTTTTCTTTGGATGACATAGAGTTCGGGGTTAAGCGGTTTGTAAATGGGAAAGGAAATGACATTGGAGACTACCATGATGATTTTTTTTAAATTGGAGGGCATATCCTGATCCCTCACATACATAAGCTCTTCAATTTAATAGTTAAGCATAGATTCCCTAAACCTTGGATGCAAAGCCACATTGTTCCTATTTTTAAAAATGGGGATAGAAACATTCCCTCTAATTATAGGACCGTTATGATTAGCTCGATTTTAGCCAAGCTCTATGGAGTTATTTTGGAAAATAAGATTAGCCCTTGTATAGAAATTCATGGTAAAAGAGCTAAAGGTTAGGCTAGGTTTAGGAGATATCATTCCAATGTGGACCATCTTGTTACCTTTAGGATCAATGAAAAGGAGTTCTGAAATAATAAAACCAATCTCTTTTGTTTTCTTGTTGACTTTAGGAAACATTTTGACATGATTCCGAGGAAAAACCTTTGGAATAGGTTGGAAGAGATAAAAGTTCCTTTCGAGTTGAGGGAAAGAGCAATAAGGATCTATGAGAACATTATTGTCAGGTTTAAGAACATTGTGGGTAGTTCAAAAGAGATTAATTGTAGTATTGGAGTCAAACAAGGTTCTCCCTTGTCCCCTACCCTCTTTTGTATATACATTGACAAGATGGAATATTTCTTGGAGGAAGGAGGTTGTGTTGGCCCTACTCTCATTGGTATAGTCATCAATCTTCTCCTTCATGCTAATGCTATCATTCTTATTACAAGGAGTCCCCACGATATTGAAAACCAACTAAGAATCCTCAAGTATTTTTTCTCCAATATGGGTATTATTGTGAATACTAACAAGACTAAGGTCATGATCATTAAATCATAGCAGATCACTTATAATACCTTCGTATATGACAACAACAAGTTGGAGGAAGTGATTTCATACAAATTTTCACATTCATATTGACAACAAGCTCAACTAGAATTATAGCTTTGAGAAGAGGATTATTTGGGGATGGAAAGCTTATCATGTGCTTGAAAAAAATTGTAAATCAGTCGATCTTTGGGTATGGGATAAGAAGAAACTCCTCTTTGAGACTCTTGTTACACATGTTATTCTATATGGATGTGAAGTCCTCGGATGCAATATCTCTCATGAATCCTTGAGAAAGATAGAGAAAATACGAAAGAATTTTGTAACCTATAATCTCAAAATTAAAGGAAATATGCTCTGTCACATCCTCCTCTTAGAGGCAATCATTCCCCCCATTGAGAGCATGACTATGAATAGATACCTAATATATAAGAACAAGTTAAACAACATGGAAGACAAGAGGCTTCCTAAAATTGCTTCAAAGTCCAGTCGTAACCACCTTCGACTCAAGTCAGGATGGCATAAAGATGTCGAGTCTTGGCTAAGCTATTGGGGAATCATGGAAGACAACATTTTTCATAATAGGGATACTATTAAAAATATCATTAAATCAAAATTTAGGGAGAAAATGTGGTTTGATAAAGAGTTAGAGGAAAAAAGAAAATTAACGTATTATAAAGATGTAATCAACCCTAATTGAGAAGATCAAAATTATCTCTATGTTTTAACAAGTGTAAAGAAAAAAATAAGCCTTGCTAAGATAAAAGCAAATTTTCATGATCTCCATAGTGAAACTGGGCATTGCTCGATTCCTAAAACCGCCTGGGATGAAAAAGTGTGTCACCTTTGTGATACTAAGAAGGTTGAATATGCAAAACACTTTCTTTTAGATTGCCTAGTTTGATTAGATCTCAATTTCAAAATATTTGTCACACTAGGAACCTTCCTAACATTTTAACTCAACAAACTATGGTGACCTTGGAAAGATTTTCTTAACGCTTTTTGAGCACAAACAAAATTCTAAATAATTGCAAGTAATCCCTTACCCTTTTAAGGTCCCATAGACCAATTCTCTCATCATCATCATCATCATCATATTATAATTATTAGTCATACATATTGATATAAAATATTATAACTATTCATTAGTTTTAATAAATAAAATCTATATATCTCATTGAGAACTTGGTAAGAATAATAAATACACCTATATTTTTATGATTTAAATTTTCTTTCTTAAATTCTAAAAATATAATTTAAAACCCAATTAAAAAAAATAAAATTCTCAATATTGAAAATCTTTTATTTGAAACAGAAAATTTAATATCTTTGAAATTTACTGTAATGAAAGTCATTAATCTCATATTGATAAAATTCTTAATTAATTTGTTGGTATATAAAACTTAAATAATAATAATGTTTCCTTAAAATTATAATTTTTAAATACTTAAAATTATATTATTTTTTATCATAAAATTATCTTACCTATCTTTCTAATTATAGAAATCAAATGTAAAAAACAAAAAAACCTCAAAATACTTATTTATAAAACAAAAAACTAATTATAATATTTATGAAACAAAAAACTACTTATAATATAATATTTATATTATTTTTTTATTAATATGTGAAAATATTTTTATGTATATAATATAATATTATATATATTTTTATTAATATGGTTTATAACAAGTTTACCCATTATTTCTATTTAATAATATTTCTATTTCTTTATATTTCATATTGTAATTACATAAACAGTCTAATATTTATATTTTACATAAACATTTTAATATTTATATTGATTTCTTATTAATATTATTTATATTTATAATGTATTTATATATTATTAAATAACTCTTACTAAATTTTCTTTTTTAATATTTCAATTAAATTATATTATATACAAAATTTATATAAATAAATATTGATTTCTTATTAATAT
>CBVK0102015101.1:0-15520 GCA_900067695.1 Picea abies
ACACCCTGCTCGACGTGTCGGATAATTGGCACCCGAGCAGGTCCTTTGGCTTGGCCGGCCCTTCGCAACCGGCAGACGACCTCCCAGGAGAGGAAAGGCCCTACACACCATGCTATGTGGTGGAAGAACTACCTCCCGAGCCCACCAGGGCAAAGAGATACGCAATGAGCAGAGCGGAAAAGAGGCCACCACAGAGGAAGGCGCGGACAACAACTGCCCTGAGCAGCACACTTCAGGGGACTGGGACCTTCTCAGTCTCCTCTTCGAGATAAGAAAGCTGCTCGAGGACCAGTGTTCCGTATGGAAAGACTAGAGCAGAGGCTTGATATGTTCTATGCAGCGCATTCGAGGGCCGCACCGAAGAAGCAGTGCCCGACCTGCGCCAGAGTCTACGCCTTTCCTGCTCGTTGGAGGCACTCAGCAATGGGCGACGACACACACCAGGGTTCAGAGGTTATATGATTTGCAATCCCAGACTTTGTTTATGGCATAGCTATTTCAGTTTTTGTATAAAGCTAGTAAATTACAGTTGTCTCTTAGCACTAGGCAATAGCACCAGTTTTTGGACTCTGACTGCGCGTCCCGGTTTCCTTCGGGCGGGGCGTGGCAGAGACATCTTGGAAGAATTTTGTTCACTCTGTAAACAGGATAACACTTGGACTGGAGTGCCCAGCTGTCCCGGTTTCCTACTTAGGCGGGACAGCTGGCCTCCCCTGCAGCTTTGTTTTTTGCCGATATGAATATAATAGGATCCACCCCTTTATTTACAAAAAAAAAAAAAAGAATGATAAATATCCACCAATTAGATTTGATTAGACATTCAATACTGCTTAACAGAATAGTTGATAATATTATCTCTCCTCATTAGAAAAAAAAAAAAACGAAAAGGAAGTTGAAAAAAACTCAAAGGGTAGATAAGAGTTTACAGGGTTGAAATTTCAAACTATTAAACCAGTCAAATTTGATAATTTTTATTACTCTAATGTCTATTTAACCAGTATGTCTATTTAACCAGTTTTAAAGAAAGAAATTGACAGTTTATTGAGATTTTTAACCCTAACTGTATTTGAGGGGCAAATTGGTCCGTGACTAGTAATTTGCCCGTACTATACCTGAGGGTGGGACTTGAACTATAAAAGAAGACTCTAGCAACACAATTGTTCAAGTTGATGTTTGCTCTTCAGGTGGGTATTGTTTGTTTCGCAACACTATTGTTCAAGTTGATGTTTGCTCTTCATGTGGGTATTGTTTGTTAGTAGAAGGATGTGTTGATCTTGTAATCTTGGATTCACACTGGATGAAAAAATTTATCACTTTTCTCATATACTCACATTGGATGGAAGATTTTATCACTTTTCTTGGAGACTGCGGTATTCCAGAAACTAATGGTGGTGAGAATGATTATCAAACTAATGGTTCCACGCCTGAGACAAGCTGCAACTTCAACGCTTAGAGCAGCCCGCATATGACTCCGAGGGACTGAAAAGAGTCCATTGCGGACGCACTTCGCCAACAGGACTCTGTAAATTCTCGGCCTGCGCCGCCTCAATATCCTTACCAAGAACCTGACCAACCATTGTGGCCTGGCGTTCTTCAACCGTCGCGGCCTGGGAGGATTCAAAACAGGAGAACGGCCTCCAGAGCGGATCAAAGTTCACGAGAGGATCTGGAAGATCAAAAACTTCATCGAGCGGATCCGAGTTAACGAGAGGATCTGGAAGATTAAAAATTTCATCCAAGTTCACGAGTGGATCTGGAAGATCAAGCCAAGGAAAGAGGTTGTAGCTTGTCTCAGGAGTGAAACATGAATACGAATATCCGGTTGGATAATCATTCTTACCACCATTAGTTTCTGGAATACCGCCGTCTCCAAGAAAACTGTAGGATTCAAAACTAGAGAGCGGGCTATTCTGCCAGACCGGATCCGAGTTCACGAGAGGATTTGGATGATCAAAAACTTCATCGAGCGGATTCGAGTTCACGAGAGGATCTGGAAGATCAGTGTATTTAGACAAACCTCAAAAGAATCCCAGGCTATCGTTGAAACCACGATTCGGTACTCCCTCCAGGTGGTGATGGATCAGGGTAACATGTGTTAAGGAGAAAAAAAATCTTGCTGTAGTCCTTTCTCATTAAAAATCGACAGGACTTCACCACCCCATCGCTAATTGTTTCCCACATAACTTTGCAAAGGACGATAATAGTAACAACTGTTAACATCATATAGTGGATAAATTCAATTATATTGAAGTGTTGATTAATGCGCAGTTTTGTCATCAGAACATAGTTTTTAGTTTAGTTTAATTTGGTATAAGGAAAACAAACCTCATATACCTTAATTTTCCTTCTAGGTTTATATAATATGTGTGATTTCCCTAAATCATACTATGTTATTGGAATGATATATATATATATATATATAAACAAGATTGTTAACATTATAATCTTAATTCCTTCAATTTTTATTCGAATGATATATATATATAAACAAGATTGTTAACATTATAATCTTAATTCCTTCCATTTATATATATATATATATATTAATTGAAGGAATTAACATTATAATGTTAACATTTGATAAGATTATGTAAGTTTAAAACATATATGTATATTTATTATTAATTGAAGGATTTATAATGCATTTTTGAAAATGTTTTATAATGTTATTAAGTTAGTCCATTTGAAAGGTTTTTTTATGTAAATGCTTAATGTCAAGAATGAATATAATAATTTAAAATTACTATAGGTTTTATTTTTATGATCAATGAATATAAAACTACAAAAACCCTAGGATGTGGTATACTAATGTGACCTGTAGTTTGCATTTATCCTAATTAAAAAAACAAAATTATGGTTTCTGACACTAATTCATGGCACTTATTATCACTCATGTAGAAGTGATACTTTTTCAATATAACTGTATTTTTTTCATTATTATCCCTTTTATGTTTGTATGTGATATGGACCATTATGAATATTGGCTTTGAATCTTATTTTTGAGTTGAAGGGCGTAGTTGTCAACCAAATCAACCGTTTATAATACAACTATAAGTTTTAAACATGTGAAGTAAAGAAATTCATATAGATTATTAATAAAAACATAATTTAATCAATGGCTCATACGCATAGTACATAGAAATTTATACAGGAAACTCTCAACTGGGGAAAACCTCTCTTATATTCATTATATCTCGAATTTCACCATTCACCATAGTCCGACGCGTCCACACACATGCATGAAAAGAATATAAAACATACCCACCATTCTTCCACTTGTTGTTTTCTTTGCATCCACGGGTCCACAAGATTATATAGTCAACAATCCAAGGCAGGAATGCCCATTGTTACTCTACACCAGGAGAACTTTTATGTGCTCATAGACTTTGTCAATGAATCTGCAACATTTTCAAAGTGTGAAACTTTTCCAGCAACACCTTCTTTTCCTCAACCATGTCTCTCACAAAGTGATATTGAACATCAATATGCTTTGTCTTCGAATGTTAATTTGGGTTCTTTGCCAGGAATATTTCACTCTGACTATCACCACAATCTAATCTCACTGCTTGTTGTACAAACCCAATACCTGAACACAATATTTGTAACCATATTGCTTCATTTCTTACTTGAGTGGCTGCCATGTTTTCAACTTCTCTAGTTGAGAGTGCCACTACAACCTGTATTTTTCTCATCCAAATGATTGCTCCTCCAAATAAGTTAAACACATACCCACTTGTAGGTATTCTACATCCAAATCTCTAGCCCTATTTGCATCAACAAATCCATGAATGTCCACCACTCTATCCAATCCTTGTCTTACTTGGTAGCACAGTCCATAATTGGTAGTGTCATGCAAATACATGAAGACCCTCTTTACTTCCTCCCTCCCTGGTTTTGACATATACCTACTTACATCCTCCCTCCCTGGTTTTGACATATACCTACTCAAAACTCTCACTGCATGTGCAATGTCTTCTCTAATACAGACCATTTCGTACATCAAACTCCAACTGCACTGGCATAAGAACATGGGACATGTCCTCTTCTTCTTTCTATGTCTTGGGACACTGATCTGCAGATAACTTTACACCTATAGGAATAGGAACCTTGATTGGTTAACTTCCATGTGTACTAAACCTCTATAATATCGTCTCAACATATTTTCTTTGATTCAACCATAGTTTCCTATTTGCACGATCTCTTTTAATTTCCATTCCTAGAATGAAGTTAGCAACATTGAAATCCTTCATGTCAAATTTGGAGGATAGATGCGATTTCACCTCCTTGATAACATCCATGTTATTTCCTACCAACAACATGTCATCAACATACAACACTACATATGGAATTTCAAAGAGAACTTGATTGAAATTCATATGGAAATTTCACAACTAGAAGAAATTGATGTTACCCTAATAGACACGTGGTTGGTGAAGAAAAACTTAAAATTGCAATAAATTAAGTTTGTTGATAAAGAGATTGAAGAGTGTCGTCTCAAAATTCAAAGAAAGTTTTATCTATCCACATGTATTATATTCCAATATCATATGCTTCATTAAATTTTTCCCTATCTAATTTCTTCTTTTGTCCCAAAGAGAGATTTCTATTTAATTGATGCCTCAAATTGTTCAACAACTCTGTTTTTCTTTCATTTCATGCATATTTTTTCTCCCAATTTTAACTCAGATACACGAAACAACTTTTAATTTTGTCATACTATTAATTCAAAGTTTTGTAATTTCTTCTTACATAATTCAAAACAAAAATAACAAACCTTAAAAAACAAAGAAATTGATCTTTTAAATACTTATCCCTCATGATTGTACCTTTTATGAGACATCCCAATATAGAACCCAACCTATCAGATGAAACAAGCATTTCTTTAAATTTATTTAATACCATATTATAGACAATAAGCACTTGGATTGAGTTAGAACGTTCATGAGAAACAATTGAAAGGGATATTAGCATCTAAGAACACTCGAAAGCTAGACAAAAAGAGTTAAGAAATAAGCCATAGCTTATCTTTTTAAAAACGAACTTTATTCCTTAGCTCTCTCTACCTTTTTCAAGATGCTTTAACATTATACTTTAGAGCCTTAAAGTATAAATTAAGAAACAACACTCTGTATGTTAAATCCTGGAAAAAAAACACTTAAAAACCCTTTGTCTATATTTGAAATATTTATTACAACCCATTTTTCCAACTTAGAGAATTTACAACTCATATATACATCCCAAGCTGACTTTTGTAGCATCGACTCTGGGAGAGTAAAAATATGAGAAAAATCCATACCAGAAGGATTAATTTCACCCACAAATTCAATTTGAACATGCTCATTTACGTCGTTTTGTTTGGACCCAAACACAAAAGCAACACGTGAATGTTAGTAATGCTCGATCATTCTAATAAGTCAAACCCGAAGAAAAATCAGGGATTTAAACTTATGCGACTAAAATAAGATTATTAATCACTTGCCAATGTGAATATGCCCTCGAGTATACTGCCTCCATTAGAGAGCGTGCTTACATTTATCGTTAAAAGCCGACCTGTAACAAGCAGTTCTATTTAACTTCAAACGTTACAAAAAAATAATATAAATATCAGGAGAATGACTCAACAACAAGATGGTACTTCTAGTTAAATATCGGAATAACGAACAAGTCCTTGCAAACAAGATTTTCCACAGAGGAATACTGCGCGCAGATCAAACTCACAATAAAACCTTCCACACATAGCGAGTTTAAAAAGGATGACTCTTTGTGTAGAGTAATCACATGATGGATTCTCGTCCAGTATGGCCATTACATAGTAATATGCATCACAAAATGAATGACAGAGCTAGTTGAACGCAGCGAGAGTTTCTTACCATATGAAACCAAGTTTAGGAATGACCTGCCTCAGTGTATTTAGACAAACCTCATAAGAATCCCAAGTTATCGTTGAAACCACGATTCGGTACTGATTCGGTACTGCCTCCAGGTGGTGATGGATCAGGGTAACATGTGTTAAGGAGAAACAGATAAGATCTTGTTGTATTCCTTTCTCATTAAAAATCGACAGGACTTCACCAACCCATCGCTAATTGTTTCCCACTTAACTTTGCAAAGGACAACGATAGTAACAACTGTTAACATCATATAGTCGATAAATTCGGTATCTAA
Organism: Picea abies; assembly: GCA_900067695.1. Taxonomy (NCBI): domain Eukaryota; kingdom Viridiplantae; phylum Streptophyta; class Pinopsida; order Pinales; family Pinaceae; genus Picea; species Picea abies. The sequence goes on from CBVK0102015101.1 coordinate 6,166, forward strand.
CATTGAGGTATCTGGAATTTTCCCAATTTATCTAGAAGTTTTACCACACTTTCATCATCTTTTCAAAGATTTTCTTGGAGACTTAGATATACTTGTAGATTTAGATTTTCCCCACGAAGGTTTACCATGATTCTTGTCTTGGGTATAAACTTACAAATAAATCATTTGTGCTATGATTATCCATGTTTTTCCACCTCATCTATTCAGATAACAAGGATGAAACTGCATCCTCATATTTCAATGTAGATTGAGTGGTACTACCAATTGCTACAACCAGATTATCCCAAGAGTCTAGAGAAGAACAGTACAAAGTAATACACTTATCTTCTTCTGCAATCATAATATTAACAGAGACAAGTTGACTTACGAGAGTATTAAAAGAATTTAGATGTTCTGTCACAAAATCTCCATCTTCCATCCTAATATGATACAACTTTTTTAGAAGAAATAACTTGTTTACCAAGGACTTTGATTGATAAAAATTTCCCAACTTATCCCATAGTTGCTTGGTTGTAGATTCTCCCAAGACATTCAACAAAATTGAATCTGCCTCAAATAGAACTCCTTGCTCTTCTATCCAACTTCTCTTAATCTTCCTTCGACATACCAGTAGTTTGTGTACTAGTAGGCTATGTAGCCTATGTGCTAGTAGACGGTGTACAGTAGGCTAATGTACGAGGATTCACAACGATCCATTTTTCTTTGTCTACAAGAAGGTCGTCCATCTTGAGCATCCATAGCTCATTTTTTTTACAGTTGAACTTCTCTATCTCGATTCTAGGTCTCGCCATTCCTCTTTCTATACTCAAATATCCCCTACAAAAGCTCTAACTTCTCTATCTCGATTCTAGGTCTCCCCATTCCTCTTTCTATACTCAAATATCCACTACAAAATCTCTCACTAAACCCAGGTTTATCACAGACCCAATATAAACTTGATCTATCAAGACCAAGCCAAACCCTCAACAACAAAGGCATCCCTCTAAAGAAAAAAACGATCTTTGATACCACATGTGAGTTTTAAATCCGTGAAGTAAAGCAATACATATAAATTCTTAAGAAAAACATAATTTAATCAATGGCTCATACACAAAGTACATAGAGATTTTATACTGGGAACACTCAATTGAAAAAACCTTTCTTATATTCATTATATTAAATTTCACCATTCACCATACAATATATATACAATGTTTTTAGTATTTTTTAGATACCAAAACCCTAATCCCTTAATCCAAAATTAATTTAGAAAAGCACTAAAAATAGAAAATTCTGCTAAATAGCAGAAACCGCCCACGCAGTTTTCATATTTGATAGGCCCACACACACATGCAAAGAATATAACACATACCCAACAAATTTTTCCAAGAATATTTCTGGAGAAACAAAATTTGAAGGTTTTGACAAGACACAAAAAAATGTTATGTAGACAATGGAAAAACACATAGAGAAATAAGAGTGGAAAAGCTTGTCTTCTTGAATGTGCAAGCTAAGAAGAGTTCATTGAAATTTGGAAGATTCCAAAAACTTGCAGAAAGATATTTTGGAACATTTGTAATCCTAGAGAATATTGGTCATGTTGCATACATGATTGCATTTCGTATGTTCATATGCATACACAATGTATTTCATGCATCTTTTCTTAAAAAGCATATGTTTCATCCTAACCATGTAGTTGATTATACTGTGATCTAGTTCTAGCATGGGGGACACTTCGAGGTCCACCCAGTGTGAATATTGGATAGGAAGTTCATGGTGCTCCAGAATCATTCCATAAGATTGGTAAAGGTCTAGAGTACCTACTACTATTAGCTAATGTTTTCTTTTATGGGAGAATGTTAGGCATGGGGGATAGTCCTCCACCTAAGAGGACGAGGACCTAGTAATGGGTTACACCTATCACTTTTTCTATGCTATGAAGACCCATGAACCACCCCTTGGAATTCACTAATGTCAAATTAATTGACATGGTGACATAAAAAAAAATCAACCCATAATTTCCTAAAGAAATACAAAGTCACCTCCCTATTATTGCATGGAGATTTTTCAAAAACCACGAAACACTTGTCCATCCAATTGTTTGCAAATGATTGGTAGGTGCACCAATCCATACAAATGCATTTCTTTTTTACTACATTCTATGTCCCATTTATCGAGTCAATAAACAATGTTAGCAAGGGTTGTTTTGAAACATTGAGGTGTCTATCTTTGTTTTTTTCTAGACTCGTCCAAAAATTGCCAAACATTCTAGCCCTAAACAAAAAAAAAAGGGTATTAAGTGGCATTAGGTATTTGCAATAGTTGTAACAATGACATTAGGTATGTGTCTAGTGAAAGACACATGTGCCTAGTAAGAGACACGAGGGCTTTATAGCATTCCCTAAGTCTTGTATAAGGATTCTTAATGACCTTAACCCTACATCAATTTCAATGTTTTTGTTTATTTATTTTAAGCTAGTGTTCTTTTTTTCTTCAAGTGCATGATCCATGTTAATTAAGTATGACAAATTTTAATTAAGTATGCTACATTTTAATAACATAATTTTTTTAGTCATTTTTATTATATTTAAAAAAAATTATGAAATATAAAAAAAATCAATTTCAATGAAATATTTACTGAGAACCAATCGATGACCACCTTAATAGAATCATACAATGATTTGGAAAATAAATCCTAACCTTTTCCCAAATTAACATTATAAGAATGTGTGTGGAGACATTCTTAGGAATATACACACATTAACAAATGTTTTTAAGAACATATAATTAACGTTGGGTTAACAACCTTCATGGCAGTTAGAGGATACATTCTTAGGAATGTAAAAACATTAACACATGTTCTTAAGAACACCTAGTTAACATTGAGTTAACAAACTTCATGACATTTACAATAATGATGAGGCTAGAAGCTCATGAACAAGTGCATGTTCATGTGTGAACACATTATCATCACGGAGGTATACATACCCTACCCCCCTCTGGATTTGAACTTGTGAGGTCTTAAGAGGAAACACATGTTCTTAACCATTAGGCCCGCTTAGACTATATTCCCTCATTAAAATTTAACAAATATTTTTGTATTAATATTTTATTATTTTAATATTACAAGTTATACATATCTCTTATTCAATATGAAACTTTAATAAATAAAAACAAAAATGAGAAAACAAAATACTTAAATAAAATAATTATTAATTTAATATAATAATTTATACTCTAACCATATTATGAAGTGACCAAATTCCAACCGGATGACCTCTATTCATGGGTTAAGTAGTAGTGTTGTAGATTGGGTGATATCTAATATCCATGTTTCCAACCAAATAGAAACTTTTGACCTTTTAAATGATCATGAACTCAACTTTGATATAGCAAATTTTGACCTTTCAAATGATCACAATGACCATGAACCCAACTATGATCATAGAAATTTAACCCTAACTCTAAACTTTGTCATGCACATGAGGAGCATTGAAAAGAATTCTAATAATCAAAGGAAACTTCTCTTTGAAATATGTAAAGATGACCTTTTCTTAAATAATTTAAATAGTGAATTACATCTCCTAACTTATAAGGACAACATTGAAGACTTCTACCAAAATTTTACAACTACCCTTTCCACTTCTATGAACATGTTCTCTTTCAATCTGTCCTGTAAAAATAATAATAGAACGACCAACCCTTGGTACGATAAATAATGTAAAGTTGCTAGGAAATCCATCACGGATGCTTCTAATGAGTCCTTAAAAATTTACAAGATCAATACGTACAAATCCCTAATTAAAAGGAAAAAAAAGTACTATATCAATAAAAGGAAGGAGAATCTTTCACAACTATTTAAGCTTGATCCTAAGAGGTTATGGAGGAAATTTCTAATCTGCAATACTAAATAAAACAATATGATCCCCTTAAGGGACTAGAATTGCTAGCTTAAAATTCTTTACGAGTTCAGTGATGCCATGGACACCATTCCTATTGTCCTTACAAGGGATGGAGTTTTTTCTTTGGATGGCATAGAGTTTGGGGTTAAGCGGTTTGTAAATGGGAAAGAAAATGACATTGAAGACTACCAAGATGATTTTTTTTTAAATTGGAGGGCATATTCTCATCCCTCACATACACAAGCTCTTCAATTTAATAGTTAAGCAGAGTTTCCCCAAACCTTGGATGCAAAGCCACATTTTTCCTATTTTAAAAAATGGGGATAGAAACATTCCCTCTAATTATAGGACCGTTATGTTTAGCTCGATTTTAGCCAAGCTCTATGGAGTTATTTAGGAAAAGCAGATTAGCCCTTGGATAGAAATTCACGGTAAAAGAGCTAAAGGCCAGGCCAGGTTTAGGAGATATTGTTCAAATGTGGACCATCTTGTTACCTTTAGGATCAATGGAAAGGAGTTTTGCAATAATAAAACCAACCTCTTTTGTTTTTTTGTTGACTTTAGGAAATATTTTGACATGATTCCTAGGAAAAACCTTTGGAATAGGTCGGATGTGATAAAAGTTTCGTTCGAGTTGAGGGAAACTGCAATAAGGATCTATGAGAATATTATTGTCAAGTTTAAGAACATTGTGGGTTGTTTGAAAGAGATCAATTGTAGTACTGGAGTCAAACAAGATTGTCCCTTGTCCCGTACCCTCCTTTGCATATACATTGACAAGATGGAATATTTCTTGGAAGAAGGAGGTTGTGTCGGCCCTTCTCTCATTGGAATAGCCATCAATCTTCTCCTTTATGTTAATGCTATCATTCTATTACAAGGAGTCCCCACGATATTGAAAATGAACTAAGAATCCTCAAGTATTGTTTCTCCAATATGGGTATTACTGTGGATACTAACAAGACTAGGGTCATGATCATTAAATCATATAAGATCACTTATGATACCTTCGTATATGACAACAACAACTTGGAGGAAGTGACTTCATACAAATATTCTCATTGATATTGACAACAAGCTCAACTAGAATTATAGGTTTGAGAAAATGATTATTGGGGGATGGAAAGCTTATCATGTGCTTGAAAAAAATTGTAAATCAGTCGATTTTTGGATATGGGATAATAAGAAACTCTTGTTTGACAGTGAAGTCTTGGGATGCAATATCTCTCATGAATCCTTGATAAAGATAGATAAAATACGAAAGAATTTTGTAACCTATAATCTCAAAATTAAAGGAAATATGCTCTGTCACTTCTTCCTCTTAGAGGCAATCATTCCCCCCATTGAGAGCATGACTATGACTAGATACCTAATATATAAGAACAAGTTCAACAACATGGAAGACAAGAGGCTTCATAAAATTGCTTCAAAATCCAGTCGTAACCACCTTCAACTCAAGTGAGGATGGCATAAAGATGCCTAGTCTTGTCCAAGCTATTGGGGAATCATGGAAGACACCATTTTTCATAATAGGGATACTATTAAAAATCTCACTAAATCAAAATTTAGGGATAAAATGTGGTGTGATAAAGAGTTAGAGGGAAAAAGAAAATTAAGGGATTATAAGGATGTAATTAACCCTAATTGAGAAGATCAAAATTATCTCTATGTTTTAACAAGTGTAAAGAAAAAAATAACCCTTGCTAAGATAAAAATGAATTTTCATGAGCTCCGTAGTGAAATGGGGCATTGCTCGATTCCTAAAACTTCTTGGGATGAAAGAGTGTGTCACCTTTGTGATACTAAGAAGGTTGAAGATGAAAAATAGTTTCCTTTAGATTGTCTAGTTTGATTAGATCTCAATTTCAAAATATTTGTCACACTAGGAACCTTCCCAACATTTTAATTCAACAAAACTATGGTGACCTTGGAAAGATTTTCTTAACGCTTTTCAGGCACATAAACAAAATTCTAAAGAATTGCAAGTAATCCCTTACCATTTTAAGGTCCCATAGACCGATTATGTCATCATCATCATCATCATCATCATCATCATCATATTATAATTATTAGTCATACATAATGATATAAAATATTATAACTATTCATTAGTTTTAATAAATAAAATCTATATATTTCGTTGATAACTTGGTAAGAATATTAAATACACCTATATTTTTATGATTTAAATTTTATTTCTTAAATTCTAAAAATATAGTTTAAAACCCAATTAACAAAAATGAAATTCTCAATATTGAAAATCTTTTATTTAAAACATAAATTTTAATATCTTTGAAATTTGCTATAATGAAAGTTATTAATCTCATATTGATAAAATTCTTAATTAATTTGTTCGTATATAAAACTTAAATAATGATAATGTTTCCTTAAAATTATAGTTTTTAAATATTTAAAATTATATTATTTTTTATCATAAAATTATCTTACCTACCTTTCTAATTATAGAAATAAAATGACAAAAACAAAAAGTCCCAAAATGCTCATTTGTAAAACAAAAATCTAATTATAATATTTATGAAATAGAAGAGTATTTACATGTTGTTGAATTTCTTTATAACAATCATTTTCAGGCTTCAACGAAATTATGTCCTTTTGAAATACTTTATGGAAGAAAATTTAACACTCTAATTTCTTGTAGTATTCCGGTGGATATATTAATTTTAGGTCATGATATGTTAAAAGACATGGAACTAACTATGAAACATGTACAAAATAACTTGAAGGTTTCACAAGAGCGACAAAAAAAATATGCAGATTTAAAAGAACTCCAAGAGAGTTCCATGTTGGAGATCATGTTTAGGTAAAAGTAAAACCCAAGAAAAGTTATTTAAAACTAGGAAATGGTACTAAGTTAGCTCTAAGATATCGTGGATTCTTGAAAGTGTTAGAAAGAGTGGGACCAATATCCTATCATCTCGCACTTCCCGCTTCAAAAAAAGTACATAACTTTTTTCACATTTCTTTATTAAACAAATATGTGAATCATGCTACTCATGTGGTTTATTCGGATATGATACAGGTGGAACTTGAAGGAGAATTCCAAGTGGAACTGGAACACATTCTTGATAGGAACTGTACCATGAGGAAAGGAAAGGTGCAATGGAGGCACCTTAGTCCCAAGGAAGCTACTTGGGAATTGGAGAGTGATATGCGAGATGCATATCCAATTAATTTTTGAGAGGACTCGAAAGACCTTGAGTAACACTAAGGATGGTATTAAACTTTAATGGGGGACATATGTAATATCCCATATTTTAAAATTATTAAGACTTTATTTATCTATGCATTTGAACTATTGACAGTTGTAATAAATTTAAATATTATTTAATAAAAAGAAGGAAATAACAATATGAAGGTAGCTATTAAAAGAGTGATTGTTGACCCACACAGAGGAATGAAAACTAGAATTTTGTAAGAGACCAAGTGGTAGGAACTTGGGTTGAACTGAAGTGGTGCAAGGAAACATGTTACCAGAAAATATGGTCAAAAATCAAGTGCATGTTTGAGTTATCACGGGGCTTATTAATGACAAAAATACCTAGGAAAGTGAATAAGAAGACTTCACATGAATTGAGAAGGAGGATCCCATGACTGGGAAGAATACCAAAGCATTAAAATTTGTCATATTCGAGAGGAAGTTTTGCAGGAATAAGAGCTTAAACTTTGTCATTGTGGTTCAAGGATCAAGCTCAGGGGTATTCATAGAAAGTAGTATTGGTTGTTCTGGATTAAGGTTGGGAGGAACAACGACATTCACATTTTTTTTCCCTCCATTTCTTTAGTTTGAATTCTCCATAGGTTTTGGTTTCTATTTAATTGCAGTTTTACTAAAAGAATTTCTAAATAGGAAACAAAGTTACAAAGTGAATATAGACAGTAAGTAGTTTGTTGTTCAGTATTATATATTGTGGTATACATCATTCATATTCCATACGAAAGTAGACATTGTTTGTTTTCAACCCTTGATTGGAGAATTTAAGCGATTATGTGCATATAGACAGTCATATATATAAAATCATGGAAATAAAAAGAAAATGAATGTATATCGTCTCTATTTTTAATGATATATTGGTAAATCATATTTGAATAAAAAGTAATGGAATTATTTACTTTCTTACAAACAAATCATTACGAGATGTAAATCGAGAACGAAATCAATACAAAAATTTACAATGGAAAACAATACACAAATAATTACCAGATACAAATTGGGCGTGAATTTTATACATATATTTATCATGAAAAAAATACACAAACAAAAAACAATGGTAGTTTGTAAATGTTTTACGTGGGATAGTAATCATCATTACAACAAGTTTTATGTACTATAAATCGAGAGTGCAATAACAATCTATAAAATAATATTACAAGATATGATACATATCAAAATTAACAAAAATTTAATTAGGGAGAAAAACAAGTCTGTATTAACAGTCTAGAGGACATAGGAAAATATATTTACATACGCTGGTAAAAAAAAAAAGTATGTATGTGTTGAAATGAAGTTTATTTTTTCCTCTCTAAACCTAAAACTCCATTATTTTCCAGTTATGGAGCCACCCTTAGTTCTAAAAAGGAGTCAAAAGTCTTTCAAATTTTTTGGGTTTCAGGGTTCGGCTACTCACGAAGTGTAATTGTCAAATGACAACTCGAAATTCCCAGTACCGAAGTCTGGAAAAGGGTTTTATTTGAAAGAAATGATTAATCGTGATTAATTAAATTCCAAAAATAATTAACAAATCATTAATCAATCACGATTCAGGATTCCTCGTATCAAAATGTTATTCAAGTCTCGACCCTTGAACCGAGGATTCTCGAATTCCAGTAAAGTAAAAACTTATCCATGATCTCGATTAATTAAAAGATTAATACAAGTGGTTAGTGTCTTAATTAATCCCATCACAATTTCACGATTCAGGGTTTGTTTGTTTCATACCTCTCCGAAATGAGAAATCATGAAATTATTAAAATCCTAAACTTAATTAAATTAGTTTTAAACATGATTAATGATGTTTAAACAAATTTTTGCATTTCTTTATTCATGAATTTTTGAAAACATTCATTTTGAAGCTCCAATTTTGAATCGTCGATATACAACAGTATCTACAATGGAAAAATGAAGATATTTTTAACCCAATTGTGTATCTCGAGGTGTATCTTCCCCATTAAAAAATAATTTTTTATCGCCTATATCGGTACACTCATTGTAATATTAGTTTAAGGTTAATAAAGGTTTGGTATTTGAAATTTCATTCTTATTTTTCAGACTCAAGAACGAGTTGCATTCAACAAAACTTACGCATTTTTTCTTGCAACAGGCTTTTGTTCTAGCACAATCATCATGGCACCAAGAAAGGCACCTAAGAAAAGTGAATAAGAAGGTGAAAGCTCAAATCCGAAGGGAGATGGCTCCTCAGCAGACCGGAAGAGCACACGTCTGAACTCCAGTCACA
>CBVK0102015102.1:0-42141 GCA_900067695.1 Picea abies
AGGTATGATTTGTGGATGAAGGTTTAAGGTTTCTTCTTCCAATTGTAGATATACATCTCTAATCAGTTTCATTGGAATGTTAGAATGCTTAAGATTGTTTTCATCACCTAAGTGTTCTTCAATAACTAAATTTAAATATTGATTAGAGCAAGAGTTAGAAGAATATGGACATTCACCTTGACCCGACATCAAATATTCTTGATGGTCGAGGACTGAATATACAATGATTCATAGGAAAAACCAATTTGATTGTCAGTAAGAACCTTTTCAATAGATTCTACCTCCCTTGCTTGTTCAATATTTTTGGATGGATTCCTCTCATCCCGGTCTGCTGAGGAGCTAGAGCAAGAGTTAGAAGAATATGGACATTCACCTTGACCCGACATCAAATATTCTTGATGGTCGAGGACTGAATATACAATGATTCATAGGAAAAACCAATTTGATTGTCAGTAAGAACCTTTTCAATAGATTCTACCTCCCTTGCTTGTTCAATATTTTTGGATGGATTCCTCTCATCCAACGAACAAAATTCTTCTCGCAATTGAGTGATAGGATTTGTAACTGGTTCATCATTCATGATTGAATATGACTGGATGAAAGGGATGCAAGAATCATAGAGGAGATTTAGTACAAATGACATGTCATCAAGATTAAATTTACATAGAACATGATGGATTCTTGTTGAAAAGCCTTCTGGAGATGAATTGTCATTGATTAGCAAAGTCTGAAATTATTCACATAATTGATTGTAATCATGGATTTCAAAAGAATCTAAAAATTCCTCTACAAATTGAAACCAATCAATAATGTGATATGCTGGAAAAGACTCAAACCAATGTTTAATCCGGCCCCTAAAAGTAAAAGCGAACAATCTGCACAAAACCTTTAAATCATAAATATCATGCTTGATGCATTTACACCAAAACTTGTTAAGGTGGTTTTTTGCAGACACATTTTCCCCACCATCAAAGGTGAGTTTCTACAAGAAAGAGACCGTCTCATTGGGAATATCGGGTAATGATAAGTGGAAAGCATGTTCCAACATAATGATTTGGGGAGCCATGGGAAATTAAATACATTCGAAATAAAGGCTCCTACAAGGCCAACTTGTTAGTCAGGCCCTCCTTCTAGCACCATTTGTTGACGAGCATAAGTGACACACCATCAACTGAAAGGTTAGATCCAGACTGGGGTTGTCTAATTAACCCAAGCCGTTTGGTATGATCTGACCCAATAGGTTTAATGGCTTCATTATCCAACTAGAGTCCTAATAAAAGTAAAAGAAATAAACTAATCTAAAGCTATGATTCTAAGAATCTATGTACTAATTACAAGTGTTCAAATAGAAATGTGAATATACAAGTGATTATAAACAATCTATATATAGTTTACAAGATTTTCTTGAAATCTTGCGAAAATAGATGTTTGTAATATTGTTTTAAAAAGATAAATTAAGAATATTAATATTTCTAATGTTTGAATATATCGAACTAATAAATACTAAGTGAATACAATTGGAACAATGACACAGAAACAATCAAAGCTAATTAATGCAATCAATGTTTCATTAATAAATAATTTAATTAAATAACACACATACTAACATGTAGTTGATCAGCAAAGCTGAGATTATCTCTCTATGTTGTTTGAGCTCCTGCTTGTCCCGCTTTTAAGGGAAACCTATGACAGAACAATACTAGTACTTCCAGAATAAATTCAAAGAAGTGTTTGATATTTGGAGTAAATTAATAAGAGCAGAAAGACAACTAATTAAAAATCATGTGATCTTGAGATAATCAATATCTAAGAACGAAAGAAAACTCAATTATGAACATTGATATTATCCATCTTTTAACATTATAAATAAACTCCATAATAATTAAATGATCGATTGATCACACATACAAAATGAACCAACATATTATGGACAACATTCAAATAATCATCGATATGAAATATCATGTGAAGACAAGGCTAAAGATAAATTGATAGGATGATAATTCATAATTGCTTTCCCATATCCATTCCCAAAAATTACATGTCCATATTGTAGTCCAAGAAAAAAAAATGTCCTTACTACTAAACAAAAACCATTATTTAAACCATGTCTTGGATCAATAACCTCTTATCATGCAAGATAGAGGGTAATCCCAGAAAATCAGATTTCTTTACAAAAATAGGATAACAAAAAAAACACTCATGTAGGAGTTTGTTCATCAAAATTAATTACATAAATGAAATTGTTTTTTTTTTTTTTACTAGGAAAATACTAGTCTAATAATGCTCATCCCATGATTCTTTCTCCTTGAAAATAACATCATAAACTATTGTTTTCCTGAAAACAATAAAACGAAATCGAATTTAGATAAAAATTGCAAACTAGTAATTTCAAAGGATAAGCTACAGGATTCTGTAGCTAGCTACAGGATTCAGTAGCTAGTCTAAAATAATAAAAATCAAATCAAAAAAAATCTATTTATTGTTTTTCAATCAAAACCAAATCACAAAAATCAAAAGAAATTTTTACCATTTCAAAGATTTGATAAAGAAGCATCTAATGAATATGAATTTAAGATTTATTGAGTTTTTAATAAACACATTACCAATCTGCTTAATCCTTTTGTTTTCCAAATTTAAATCCGAATTACTCTGTTCCTTATGCTTGTGATTTTTCTTAATAATTGATTTGTTTAAAACCACCTGATTCGTCTCATGAATAGGAACAATAGGAATCATGTCCTTTAACACATCTAAAACCTCCTCCAATGACTTTTCGAGCATGAAATCAGATCGTGGCCTTTTGCCCAATGGGTTCCAAATAGCAACAGAAGTTCGATCTATCGTAGCATGGTATTCTTGTGCATCAACACATAGGTTTTCGACAGTAGGGTTAGACATACAGGGGTTGGGGTTTTTATTGAGATGGAGAGGTGATTCTACTGCAGTTTCGGGTAGGGAAAAATCATTTCGAAACAAGAAATCTTCTCAAGTATCCTCAGTCCTAGATAGATGCGAAAACACAAGGATCCGAATAAGACCATGGTGAAAAAGGCTTGATAGGGGTTTTACCTTCTGTCTCTGATATAGTTTAGACATTTTATGCAGACTCATAAACATATAGAAAGGAATATAACTTGAAACCTAGACACCTGAGAATTGGCTTGAATCTCTGAGAAAAATAAAAAAATGCTAACCTCAACTGAAACGGAAATTCTGAGATATTTCCCTCCAAAGAACAAGACGTACCTCTAAAACGGTCTAGTTTCTGAAGAAACTTCCCGTGTGGACAGTAAATGAGCCCATTTCAAAAATGTTTTTTTAACGGTTTGGCCAAATCCATAACCGTTTTCTCAGAAACCATCCCGCAAAACCATGTCTCTGTTACACACTTACGGATTTAAACTCTGCTATATAATCGTGAATGTGTAAAAACTCAGGGTTCTTTGGACCTGCACTACTACAGGAGCCATAGATATGGTTACAAATAAACAATAGAGATAGCGAGAGGTGGGCTAGGATCTCCAAAAATTGAAATGTACGGTGAGGTCTGCAAAATCGGGAGAGATTCGATACCCAAAAATTCGGGAGGCCACTCTGTGAAAAGAATGACAAAAACCAAAGAATCAAAACTTACAACTCAAAAAAATGAATGCAAGCCTGAACTATGCAGGATGAAGGGGTGATTTCTGAAGGTAAGTATGTCAGTCCTGTACCAGGACGACGAGACCGTGATGCGACTACTGAGGGTAACATTCAAATTTCAAATTAAACCAACGTTAGCTTGCTCTGTGATCAAAGATAAGTCAATGTGAAAAAACAAAATATAATCAAGGACATAACCTTAAGGTGCATGACTCATGTGTTATGGTAATGGATTACTCAATAAAAAGATAGGTTTACAATCTTTAAGGATTATGAAAGAATATGAGATGCCTTCTAAGTGTTATCCCATTTGCAAAGAAAATAAACCACAAATTGTATGATGACCACTCAAGCCAAATTTTGTTTTAATTTCATGCTTTCAGTCATGAAATTGAACAAAACAACGATAAATTAAAAATAATGAACTCTTACACACAACTAACCCAATGAATCTTTTCAAAGCCAAAATGATAAAAATGTTTGTAAGGAGAAGGAGGCAGCTACAATTTTTTTTTATCTCTTGACGACAATAATTTTCAGTGATAAAATTGACATGAATATTTCGCTGCCAACATGATATTCGTTCACCATTATAAGGAGAACCATACATGGATTCACTACATATATACATGGATCCACTACATCCATTGGTATGAAACAGTTTCAACAAATTTGAAGGGTGTCCATGCTACCCATGAAGGTTCTACAACCTCTGCAACAACCCATGTTTCTCTACAAACCCTTGGCATCCTTTGTGTCCCTGTACACTCAACCAAATTCAAAGAGGTGATGCAACCTCTAAATTTTTTTTCATAGGATCTACCATACCTCATTGGAAATATCTCTTCAATATCTCAAATGGATATTTCATGGAATCTCATTTGGATTCCTGGTTTGAGAGATATCATTGATTGAATCTCAGCATGTATTTGACCCAAGAAGGTTGCACATACCACCATATTCAATGATATTTTTCTCCCAAACCACGAAGAAAAATACCACAAAACATGTTGGCCCTTGACTAAGTTTTGAAGAATACTTGGTCATATTTGACTGTTTTTGGGACTGTGACAGCTTGCCAAAGATGGAGCGCAACGCGAAGTAGAAATTAGGGAAGAAAGACCTATTTTTGGGTCCCTTTTAGGGTGTTGGGTTGATGTAAAGGGAAAAGTATGTCGGCCCATGGGTTTACCCACGCTTAGGCTCATTTTTTAATCCATAAATAGATCCTTTGGCAATGTAAGTAGAGAGTAGTAGTACATCTATGTGATGTATAGATAACGGCTTAGTGCTAGTAGCTGGATCTATGTGATTGGATGTATATTGCAAGTTCTCTATGCATGATTGTAAGGAGATTGAAAATCTAAGTGAAAGTTGTTGTAGTTTTGTGCTAAAGTGCAAGGAAGAAGGATCTAGCGAGCTGTGTAGATCTTATGTCCTGTGCGACGTAAGGATCACTGAAGCTCTGTGCTGTAACTGCTTGACCGAAATAATATAAAGAAGAAGACTTTGTGGATGTAACCCCAGGGTGGGGGTGAACCAAGATAACTTTGTGTATTGTGCTCTACGCTTCGACCTAATGTGTTTATCTCCTTCTTGGCTAAGTGCTTGTTGTGATTAAATAGATCTAGTTATTCTCTGTGCTTATGATATATGAATGAATGTTAGATCTGATATATAAGATGCTTAGTGCTTGATCTACTGAACACATATTTCTATGTCTAAGTACTAAATCATCTTTAGTCTAAGTATTCACTGCGATGCTTTGTGATATCTCCGAAGTACCATAAGGGTTAAATATTGATGAATGATCTATGCTAAATGCCCTATAAAAGATATAGTCACAGATCGATGTCCCAACTAAGGTTGTAGACATCTGAGTCCTGCACACACCCCTTCCTCTGCCTCGAGTGAGACTTCATCTGCTTCACAGGTGTTGCCGAAAGGGCCGGTAGTTAGGGTTTTGTTGGTGCACTCTTGAGCATTGAAGCTTGGGTCTGCCCCTGTGCCAACAAATGGTTTTGTTGTCAAAACCTAGAACTGTGATTGCTGGGAACTAAAGAAGAAAAATATTTGTGCGAAATAAGCTCTATGCGTAGATCTGTTGCCCTAGTGCGCAGTATTCTACTTGATCTACGAAGCTTTATGTCGAGAAAGAAAGGTCATATCTAAAGGAAAGAGGTGAGATCTACAAGAAAGAGGTTGATACTGAAGAAAAGAAGTGAGATCTGAACACTTTATGCTCTAAGAAAGGTAAAAGTAGAAATTTCCACAGAAAAGAGGTAAGATCTATAAGATCTAGCCTCTAGTAAAGATAAGAATAGTTCAAGTTTTAGATCTGAAAGCTTTGTGATGTATATACGTAAGATAAGTGGAAATTTTTTGTTTCTGAAGCATGAATTTAGGTATGCTTGATAAAAAAATTCCTAGCCTGAAAACTAGAGCATTGTTAGATAAAAGAAAGTTTGATATGAATAGGTCTGATAGGAATAGTGAAAGATATGTTATACCTATGCATAGAAAGCATTTCTGGACTAACCAATGGATGTTGGATCCTAGAAAGAAATTTTTGCAGGATAGCCATCATGATCCTAGCACACAGTACAAGAAGAGTTGGGGATCATGGACAAGAAAGAGAGGATTAACTCTTTGTTACAATTGCAGAAGACCAAGACATCTTGCTAAGGAATGCCCTGGGAGAAACCCTAGTTGCCTCTATTGTAAAGCTATGAACCATGAAGTATTGGATTTCCCTAGAATGTTTGCCAGACTTGAAAAACTGAATATGGAACAAGCAAACTCTGAAGGAGATCAAGAGACTAAAATTATGGAAGAACCCCAAAAAGAATCAGAGATCATGTTATTGAAAATAAAAGAAACCCTAGATGATTATAAGGATGTCAGTTTGTCAGAGATCTTCAAAGAAAAGGATAAAATCGAAGTAACAATAAGAGACTTTGACATTGACTATGCTCTGGATGAGGGAACGCTGATGAACATTATGACAAAAAGCACTTGGGAAACCCTAGGAAGGCCTGCTCTGGTCCCTTCACTAGGAACCATCAGATTATTTAAAGGAAAAATGGTAACCCTATGTGGTATAATTACCCAGATAGCTATGAGTACCCATGGAACGTCGACAGAGGAAGAGTTCAAAGTCATTAGATTTATTGAGGACCATTCCCCATTTTGAGCTTTGTTAGGAAATATCTGGATTGAAAAAGACCAGATCCATAGGAAAGGAGAAAAGGAAGCCCTAGAACAGAAGAAGCAAGAACTCATGGAATTTATGACTAGAAGGATTGCCTACTTGATGGAGGAACAAGAGAACAGATCTCAGTTGTTAAACACCAGGGACCTGGATGTCGAAGCTATAAGAGCGTTAGAGGAACCACAAAAGACTAAAATACCTAATCCATATGATGAAGGAGTATTACCCTTGGATCTGAAGAAATAACCTAAGCAGTGCGAAGTGACTATGTCAAGAGAAGATAAGACTCAAAATGGAAAAAGGATGACCGAGACTAAGATCACTAGGAAAAAGGATAGAAATCTAAGTAAGAAGAGGGCCAAAATCGAAAAGTTACAGAAGACTCCAGAGGAAACTTCGCAGAAGGAAAAATCACAAGAATTGAGCTTCACCGAGATATCATAACAACGACATCTGGCACTTCACCATGGCGCAGCAATATAGCCATTGGACTGATATACTCGTTAGACTTCCGCCCTGAATGGGTCGAAAAAAAATTATGGGTTCCCAATAGACCATTGGACAACACTAGAATGGATAGAATGGAGTTAATGAAGGCCCCATATCCGTTACAAGAAGACCGTTGCTAAGTTTCCCTACTTAGTCCGTCGCACCACACACCGAGAATACTTTTTGCTAAGTGAGAATTTGAGCCTGAAACTTGAGATTACTTCAACCTGTGATCATTTCCTTGTTCCCATACTATTCATTGTAGTCTCTGAATTCATTTTCACACCTGAGCTAGTGGACCCAAGCTTGTATGTCAGATGAGCTCAGCGCTGTTGAGAAAGTAGTTGAAGAAGTTTTGATTGACCTAATGGCTGAGAGAGTCACGTCAGAGAGAAGGATGTCTACAGGTGTGAAAGCATCATCGATAGGAGGATTCCAAGCTTCTCCCTCCACTTCTCACGGAGCAGGACCTTCCAGAACCACGACCGAGACAAGAACAAATCACATAGATGATATTGCAAATGCTAAGTTGATCCCGCACATTCTGTTAGTTTACATACCACCTTTGAGCAAGAAGATTAACCAAGACAGTGTACCTAGATACTTTGAGTACACCCTGATCACCGCGTATCTTCCGAAAGGGTTGTGCGTAGTACGTGCTGACCAGGATAAGCTCGCAACACTAAAATTTAATGATTTTAACCTTTGAGATCGCAAAACCTACAACATGTTATCTCCACATAAATACTTAACCAAGAACAAAGGTAGAAATCCTAAGATTGTCCCATAGTCCTGGACCCAGAACCTTGCGCATTCCACACTGCTCAACATCATGAAGATCCCTCACTTCGGCAGACACCAGGAATTCAACGCATGCGTCAGGTTGTTGTTGTCTTTCTACCACGGATACTTATGGTTGGACCACCACATAATTGTGGATCTCACTTTAATCAACCAGATCATAGGACTTAGAATGCAAGGCCCTGACCCATAGGAATTTTACCCAGGAAAGACCTCAGACCGAGCACTAGCACAATGGATAAAGGAAACTTATGGCGATGTAGAGAAGGGTATGTGAGGCTACAAGGTAGCCTCTGTCTAGAGTGGTGTTGTGCGCCTTGCATGTCAGCTGATCATGGGCAACTTAGTTCATAAGAACAGACCAACACAAGTGACTGGCTTCATAGTTGACCTCATAGGGAAGTGTGCCAATGGACTACAGATGAATTGGGCAGAGTATCTTGTAAACCAGCTAGAGATGGATTGCAGAGGAGTGCAAGAACAACGGTATGAGTTCCACTTTAGTTGGTTTCTCATACTCATCGCTTTCATCACTTGGGAACTGCCATAGGGAGACACTTTTATGGAGATTGAACCTTTCGAACCACTAGCCACGAATTTCTATACGTTGTGGTACTCCAGCGACATGAACAAGTAGTGGCAGTCCAATGTTGTCTTCCACACCTACTTCAACCAACTGAAGAATGCAATTCAGTCTACACCGTAAATCACCCCAAACGTACTTCATAGGTTTATACCTTTGATGAAATTTAGTGCAAACTGCCACTTCATCTATATTATAGCGCACGGTGATTAGCATAAAAAGTAGCTCCAATCCTACTACAAGCCGACAGAAGATGATTTGGAGGAGATTACCAAGGAATGGTCGGCGGACCTCGTTATTGTAGCAGACCCCGCAGACATGTCTGACGAGGAAAGCCCTGAAGCTATGCTGGATACACCTGGGGCAAGCAGGACTAAGAAGGATGACAAAGTTGAAGATGTCCCTATCACGTCCACGAAGACTACTTTGATCTCACCTGTGCAGGGAGGTGATGGTGACGAGTTAGTCGGTACAGATGTTGAGAAAAATAGAGGCGAGGTTACTCCACCTAGAGAGGAGGAGGATCCCTCCATGAAAAAGAAAGATGACACCACCAAAAACCTCCTCCCGAAATAAATCTAAGGCCACCCGGACCACGCTTAAAACTACCCTTACCCTGGATGACTTCGACTTCTTAATTGCCACGTTGAATGATGTTTCACTAGAGATCGCAAAAAAACAAGATGCAAAGCAAGAGGAGATATTCAACCGAATCAAGGGAGAACTCAAAGAAGTGCAACAGGCACTCCAGTCCAGCCATGCAGTTTCTACAGTGCCCTTGATAAGTGGAACATCAAGAACAGGTGATGAGCCCACTCAATTACACCGGATCATTGATCAAGTTGAAGCTCACCTTCGACGAGCTCAAGAAGACACAACACAAGCCACCCAGGATTTGATGCAAGCACAAAAAACACTTCTAGAACAACAGAATGAGGAAGAATGGAAAAATCTTACCTTGAAAGTGAAGTGGGACGAGGAAAAGTCACAGTTGCTAGCAGAGAAACTTGAAGTCAAGGAAAGGGTTCACAAAGCATTGCGCTCTATGACGGTCATAGAAGTGAAGATGGAAGACCGTCTCCCACAGAAGGTGATCCAACTCGAAGAAGTAATCCAACAACTCCAACAACACATCACGAATATAGAGCTCCACACCATGCCCGAGACCCCCCAAGAAATAAGATATCTAAGAGAGGCCACTGCTCGGAGCGCAGTTGGCTGATTAAAAACCTTTGCCTTGGAATGCAAGCAGATGAGCACTAGAAGTGCCCAGACCTATGAAACCCTTGCAGAGAATCCAAAATTGCAGACATTGGAGGCACAACTCCAAGAAGCAAAGAAGCATGTAGACACACTACATGCACAGATAAATACTTTGACCCTAGTCAAAAGAATGAAGAGGTTCACAGAACAACACATAGCCCAAAAATAGGTACATACACTACAAAGTAAAGTGATGGAAGTCTCCCAACGACTTCAACCAATCCAAGAAAAGGCATGCCAACTGTTCACTGAACTTGAAAGACGGGGAGATGAAATCGAACACGTTGTCATCACTGTAGAACAATGCTTGGAAGGACCACTCAATGACACAGTGATCCAGGAATTTACTAAGCAAGAGGTCGTCACACTATAGCAAGTCAAAGCAACTCAATCCAAGCTCAAGGCATTCTAGGTGGAATTGATCATACCTGAGTGACTCGGGACGAGTCACAAGTGAGTGTTGGGGGCCTGTTGGCCCTTGACCAATTTTTGAATAATACTTGGTCATATTTGACTATTTTTGGGACTATGACAGCTTTCTAAAGATGGAGTGCAATGCGAAGCGGAAATTAAGGAAGCAAGACCTATTTTTGGGTCCCTTTTAGGGTTTTGGGTTGATGTAAATGGAAAGGGATGTCGGCCCGTGGGTTTACCCATGCTTAGACCCATTTTGTAATCCATAAATAGATACTTACGTAATGTAAGTAGAGAGTAGTAGTACATCTATGTGATGTATATCTAAAGGCTTAGTGCTAGTAGTTGGATCTGTGTGATTGGATGTATATTGCAAGTGCTCTGTGCATGACTGTAAGGAGATTGAAAAGATAAGTGCAAGTTGTTTTAGTTTTGTGTTGAAGTGAAAGGAAGAAGGATCTAGTGAGTTGCACAGATCTTCTGTCTTTTGTGAAGTAAGGGTCATTGAAGCTCTATGCTATCTGTGAAGCACCATAAGGGTTAAATATTGATGAATGATATATGCTAAGTGCCCTGTAAAAGATATAATCATAGATCGGTGTCCCAACTAAGGTTGCAAACATCTGAGTCCTGCAACCACCCCTTCCTCTACCTCGGGTGAGACTTCATCTGCTTCCCAGGTGTTACTGAAAGGGTTGGTAGTTAGGATTTTGTTGGTGTGCTCTTGAAAGTTGAACCCTGGGTCTACCCCTGTGCCAAAAAAATATATCATCTTTATTTGTGGTATTTTTCCATGAAATATTTTATGGTATGTTTCCATGTACTTCATGGTATTTCAAATATCTCTTTTCCATATAATGGTATGTTTTCCACGAAATATCATATATTATTTGAAATATATAATGGTATGTTTTCCATGAAATATTATATGAAAAATACCATGAAATATTATATGGTATGTTTCCATGTACTTCGTGGTATTTCAAATACCTCTTCAATATCTCAAATGGGTATTTCATATAATCTCATTTTTCTTCATGGTTTGAGATATATCATTGATTGAATCTCAACATGTATTTGACCCAAGGAGGTTGCATGTACCACCATATTCAATGGTCTTGTTCTCCCTGCTCATGAAACTGCAGAAGGATTTCCACATATGGATGGAAATATATATTCATTATCTCAAATGGGTCTTCGATGGAATTGTATTTCATCACCTATAGCAGAAGTGTTGGGCACATGCCTATTTTGAGGAGAAACCCAATTTTGGTAGGGAAGTACCTAATTTTGGAATTGTGCAAGTGGTAGGAAAAGAAACATATGTAAGGTAAAGCCACATGAAAAGGAGAAAATCATGCAAGGTGTACATACAAGAAGACCTAATTAGGATAGGGTTAGGGTTTTGGTAAGCAAGTGTAATAGTTGTCAAGCTAGTAATGTAGTATAAATAAAGACCTAGGAGGTCTAGGTCGGGGGTTCCAGAATGTGAGAGAATACTATTTTGCTTGACTAGGAGAATGACCGTAAGACCTAATACAAATTTTGTAAGTTGTTGAGTTGTAGGAATATCGAGGGTTAGATCGTAGGGTGAGGAGCCTAGTGTGATCTAGTCAGCCTCACAGGGATCGTGGAGTATGTTTTGTGAATATATGAGTGGAGTTGTAGTGCACACGACACCATATATTACAGAACCATAATAAAAGAGCATAAGATCCAAATATTTGTTGACGTATCCCATGAGGGGGTGAACCATGGTAATATATGTGTCATATGATGTGATTGGTTGCATGTTTCCTTTTTGTAGGTAGTTAGATCATGAATGGATGAATGGATAACTCTATGAGATCTATTATATATTATATCTGTAGAATGCATGCATCAATTCAGTAGATGAATGAATATTAAGAATAAACAACCACATCAAGGCCTAAGAACATGAAATACAATCCCAGATACCCACTCTTTCCTAGACTGCAAGCATTTGAGCATTGTAGTCACACATAGAACAATCTCAGGTGACACTGCGCAGTACACTTCATGTGTTGTGTTGCCTTTTGGTTTACTAGGAGGGTCGATAGTTTGAGAGGGATTTGTTGGAATTTGTCTAGATATGAACCTAGGTCAGCCCAACAGTAGGAAGAGAGAGTAGTAACCAACAAATGGTTTCATGGTCGGCTGGAACTACATGGGATTAAGTGAGTGGGATCCGTGAAAGAATCGTGAAAAAAATGAAGGTATAAAAAGGAATTTTTAGACCATGGAATACAACGAAGGTGGAGATTGAAAGCTGGTTGTAAACAAAGGAGCTTGAGTTTGCACAAAAGGAAAAAAAAACCCTAAGATAACACCGCACAAATATCTGGACTAGTATGTGTTTAGTGACTTGCATGAAGTATTTTTCTGTGGTTTCCCACATGTGTTGCAGGAGTGGCTATTAAGGTTGAAAGAAAGCCACCCTACAAATAAAATCAAACAACTCGAGTGGAATCCTATGGATATCGCGTAGTTACAACAAGTTGATAACAAATTCACGCACACAATAGATTTCTGGCTAGACAGTATTGTTGTAGGATTTATCACAAAATTTGCAGTAGATATTGTGAAGTCTTACAGTGCAGTAGAGAAAGAGTTCCTGAAGTGACCCATAGGTAGGTATAACATATCATTTTATACTTCTATCAAGATTGTACTGTATAAAAAAGTTGTGATGACTATGGAATCAGACAACTAAAATTCCTTGCGTGCATGGGGTAAGGGGGGAAGCACTAACAAGAACTAGAGAAATAGAGGAAGAGATGGATAAAGGAAATAAGGAGGAGGCCTTGGACCCAATCATGATGGAGGAATATTAGATCAAGTGAATCATGGAAACAACTAGAAATATGCGCAGTGGAGTACCCTACCAATATAAGATGAATAATAATAAGAGAACCATAGCAGAGAGAGGGATTGGAAAGTGATGAAGAAGAGGTAGAGGATCTCTGGGCTATGGAGAAGATTGAGGAAATACTTCGCACAACATATGAAAGGAAGAAAATAGTTCCAAGGGAAGGAACATAAGGCATAACTAAAATCCATGTCAGTGTCAGTGTGGAACCCATAAACCCATGTGTGACTAATACACCAGAAAGAACACTACCATTTAGAAAACCAAATTTTAGAGGAAGAAAGACAACAGGAACTGCACCCAACCAAGGAGAAACGAATGGGGGAGCCATTTCAGGAAGTAGTAGTCAAGTGTATACACCGCGTGGAGATCGTAGTTCATCACCATTCAAAATGGTGGGACATGGTCCCACCATCAGGTTACCTAAATTCAAGGGAGAGGCATCAAAGGATCCTGAAACACGCTTGTTTATCTGTGAGAAGATTTGAGAAGCAAAGTAGATCATAGATGAGGATAAAAAAAATTTGTAGTTAGATATTATGCTAAGAGACCACACACTAGATTGGTACATGAGCTTAGTTGTAAACAGTCCACCAGGAACAACAAAGATGATTGTAGATGTCAAGAAGCTACTGATAAATGATTTTTAGAAGCCTAGTTCAGAATATCAGTGCATGAATGAGATGATTGAGATCATACAGAAACTAGGAGAATATTTTTGGGAGATTGATCAGAGGTTCAAACGATTGAAAGGAAAATTTAAGTATGTCATGATGGATATGAAACATATACATCTCTTTGTGAATTCACTGCTACCACACCTGAAATACCCCTTGAGGTAGCAAAAGTTTCAAACTCAAGAAGAGGATTTACAGGAATCCCTACAAATTGAAGAGAACCAATACCAAAATACAGATCTAGAAATAGAGGAGCTAAAGGAGGATCTCAAGAACCTCACATTTCAACTAAATCAAAGTACGGTCAAAGAGAAAAGATAATTTGTTTTGTGTACCACATGTAGGACGGAAGGACAGCACAAGAATGAGTGCCCAACTTTCACAAAGTACATGGAAACATGGCTACCAAACCCTTTGCCAAGGGGGGTACCATAGTGTGAGATATGTAAAACACATGGACATGATCCATATCATTTTCCAATGATGAAAAAGTATCAGACAATACCCAAGAGTTCATATTGCAACTTTTGCAAATCAGTGAGTCACGATGACAAAGATTGTAGGACAATGGACTTGATGTGGGAGAGAACGTCAGATACCTATAGGGCGCAGGAAGAAATGATGGAAGGGAAATTTACACCTTAGTTTAACCAGGTACCACCTCAATATAACAATGTGCAGTAGCAGTATAACACTATGCATCCTCAGTATAATAACACACAACGATAGTATAACCTTGTGCACTATAATTAGGTACCTCAATACAACGAACCATGAGTAGATTGAGGAGGGTATCAAGGTGGAGGACAAGGTAGAGGAGGATTTGGAAGAGGCAGAGGTCCATTAGTATGTCATAACTACCAACAACCATGAAATTATGCAAGAGAATGTCCACTTCCACCTACGACATGCATGTATTGTTGCGCAATAGACCATGATATGGAAGGCTATCCAACATTATTGGGAAAAATTCAAGAAAAGATAAATCAAAACAATTAGAATGTACAGTGGATTTTTGTAGAAGCCAGAAATTGTGGGAGGAACATCAACATATTCAAGCACAGAGGAGCTAAGATAGGAGCTGACATAGTAAGACATGATCCAGAACAACACCAATGGGTGAAGAAGAATACTGAGCCACCAAAAAGGTTTGATGCAGGGAAAGAAAAGGAAACCTTTAAGGAGGCCAAACAAGAGTTTACCAAGTAGAATGTAACATCTATCATGCAGCATAATCAATCCATAACCATCTATGAAATGTCGTCAACAATGGACCACACCAGTGAAGTACACCCTGAATACCGAGTAAGTACCATAAATACTTTTCTACAATCGTGCATTAAGATACTAGATAATCCATCATTTGTTGAAGTGTTGAAGAATATGTTATTAAGATGTAACACAAAGGTAGAGGGGAATTTAGAGAAGAAGACAATCAATCACTTCCATGCAAGAAGGAGGACAAGAAGACAGTTTAGATTGAATGCCAATATCGACTATTTCAACATGGGAGATGTTATATTGGACCTTGGATCTGAAGTAAATGTATTACCGAAGAAGACATGACAGTGCATGGGAGAGCCAAAGTTAGGCTACTCACTAGTTCAAATGAATCTAGCAAACCAACACAAAGTTCTATCAATTAGGAGGCTTAAGGATGTGATAGTAGATCTGGATGGAGTGCGCACTAAGGAAACCTTTGAAGTGATAGAAATAGTGGATGGCACAACACCTTATACAACACTACTTGGACTAGATTGGAAATTTGATAATCATCCCATAATCAACTTGAAGACAATAAATATGACATTTGAATTGAGAGAATACAAATTCAATGCACCATTAGATCCATTAGAAGGAGAAAGATTCGTAGAACCCACTTGCCTATATCTGGAGGAAATCAACCAATTATACAAAACCATCATGCATGAAGAATATTATGTCAACCCAACTGCATATGGAGTAATCAGTTGGAGGAGTATCACATCATGTGCATCTGACTCATATACAAGGTTGGAAAATTGGCATCAAAGATTACATGAAGTATCCATAAGAAGGTGTGCAATAATAGACCCCACAGTAAGATGGGTGGGTACTGAGATAAGAGAACCTCCTAATTTCCATGGTATAAATAATTTAGAAGAATTCCTAACAAGATATGAAGATGGCATGTTAGATAATGAGAGGATATTATCCCCAGACATTGCACTCAGGGAAACACCTATAATATGGTGGGGTGTGCACAAAGAAATATTTAAGGACTGGTACCAATGCAAGTGACTATTGAGCATTAGATTTGGCGTAGAGCAGGGAAGAAATGAGATGCAGAGATATGATGGACAGGGGACACTAGCATAACACTTGGAGAAGTTTGAAACACTATGGAGGGTGACACCACCAGAGAAATGGCCTCATCAATTGATCCACACATTGGAAGGAATTCTAGCAAACTAGTATGTAGACCAGGAACTGCGCAGAGGCACTAGAGAATGGAAAATATTACAACATAATTTTATATTAACCTTCTCCATCAAACATGAGAACCCCAACATGGATTTATCACTCAAACAAATAAGAGGGGTAATATTTATTAATGAACCAGAGGTTGAACTTATGACATAGTATCAACATCAAAACATATAGACAGTGAAGGAACTATTGTCATGCTATCATGTGGAGAAAGAAGCACCAAATGAAGATGACCCATGCAACATTCATATTATAGAAGTTGAAGGTGAAAGAGAGGTGGAAGATCCATCTCTGGAATCATAATTTTTTTCTTCCCCAATCAAGGTGAAGAAAGTCAACATTGGGACAAATGAAAATCCCAAAATGGCCAGCATTGGAGACTACTGGGATGAAAAAATAGTGGAATGAATAACAAAGTTATTTCATGAGTACAATGACCTATTCCCAACAACGTTTACAGAAATGAAAGTCATAGCAAGATATTTAGGAGATATGAATATACCTCTCAAACCTGAGGCTAGATTTGTCAGACAGAGACCATATAGACTGAATCCAACATATAAGCAGAAAGTGAAAGCAGAAATTGATCGAATGTTAGAAGATGGAATCATAGAACCAGTGGAGGAATATGAAAGGATAAGCCCTATGGTGGTGAAAAAAAAGAAACAAGGGGGGATAAGGATCTATTTTGACCTAAGGAAATTGAATGATGCTTGCCTACATTACCCTTTTCCCACCCCTTTCACAGATGAGGTATTAGATAATGTGGGAGGCCAGGAGGCCTACTCATTTACATATAGATTCTTAGGTTACCATCGGATTAGGATATCCCTAGAAGACAAGTACAAGACCACTTTTCCCATAGAATGGGGATCCTACCAATACACAGTCATGCCTTTTGGGATGAAGAATGCACCAGCTATATTTTCAAGGGTTGTAATATCTTCTTGTAAGGAGTTCATACATCAGTTTTTGGAAGTGTATATGGATGATTGGATCATATATATCCTGATAAAAGACCATGTGGAAGTGTTAAGGATGATGTTGGAAAGATGCATGCAATGTCAGATATCATTGAATATCAAGAAGTGTATTTTTGGAACACCTTTTGGAATATTGTTGGGACATATAGTCTGTAAACAAGGCTTATTGGTGGATCCTGCTAAGATTGTAGTCATTGTTAATTTACCACCACCAAAATCAATGTGTTAGTTGAGATCAACATTGGGAAATACTTTCTACTACAGGAAATTCATAAAAGGGTATGCACAGATCACTGTGCCAATGGAGAAACTATTAAAGAAATATACTAAATTTTAGTGGAATGAGGACTATCAACAAGGGTTTGACACCCTAAAAGAGAAAATGTTCACAACACCCATATTCGTCTTCCCATATTGGGAAAATACATTTAATGTACATGTAGATGCATCAACCATAGAAGTTGGAGCAATTCTAGCACAACTAGGAGCAGAGGATTTGGATCATCCTATAACATTTGCTAGTAGAAAATTGTCAGAATCATAGCAGAACTACAATACTATAGAAAGAGAATGGCTAGCTATGGTCTATGCACTTCAAAAGTTCAAACATTACATACTGGGAAAACAATTTAAGATGTTCACAAATCATTCAACCCTCAAATACCTAGTCAACAAGCCAGTGTCGGGGGGGAGGATCTGTAGATGGATACTATTATTTAAGGAATTTAATTTTGAAGTGATAGTCAAACCAGGGAAGCTGAATGCAGGACCAAATCACTTGTCAAGGGTAACCAATGGAGAAGAACCTACCAACTTGGAGGAAAAATTCCCTGATGCTCAGTTATTTTTCATCCAAGTAGTTGATGAATATTTTGCTGACATCATTGAATAGTTGAGTACAAGGACTTCGCCAAAATATTTTAACACTGCACAGAAGAAAAATATGGTAGTCAGAGCTACAGACTATCAACTGATTGTAGGACATTTATACAATATGGGTGCAGCCAAAATTTTGAGAAGATGCATACTAGAACATGAAAATCCTAGGATTTGGTAGAAGCTCATGAGGGAATAGTTGGAGGACATTATGTAGGAAAAGCTACTGTGCAGAAGGTATTGCGCTTAGGCCTATGGTGGAAAAAAAATCATAGCAATGCTAAGGACTATTTCCAATGATGTGATGTCTATTAGAGGGTTGGTAAACCTAATAGAAGGTACATACACCATTCAGGTTGGTGTATGGACAGGAAGCAGTGGTGCCATTAGAATTTATGGTACCTAATTTGCACGTAGCAACAATCACCAACATGAAAAAAAGAGGCGCAGTGAAGGAAAGGTTGAGTCCACTCAAGGAAATGGAAGAGGACAAGATCCTGATAGGATTTCACTAGGAAGTACAGAAAGCAAGAGATAAATCCTGACATGATAGACATATCAAAAGAAAGAGTTTCAAGGAAGGAGACCTAGTTTTTCTTTATGACTAAAAACAAATTTCAACATCCAAGAAAATTCATAATGCATTGGTTGGGGTTGTATGAAGTGAATATTGTCACCGACGGGGATTGGTATAGTTAAAATACTTGGGAGGCATGGAACTGAAAGGAATGATCAATGGGAGTCGAATGAAGCTGTACAGGGACAATCGACCTCCTAGCACTTAAAAAGTTACAGCGCAGTAAGAAAATATGTACATAGTGTTTTATAGTAGAAGTTAAGATAGAGAAAATGAGAAAAAGAAACAACAAGGAGAAAAATAAGAAAATCCATAAAAAGTAGAAATTGGATGAAAATAAAAACATATCGATGGATATGGAAGGTTTTTATATAATAGAACTATTAGAATTAACAATGCGCTGCAGAAAAACCAGTGATTGAAAAAAACTGCACATTGGAGAGTATTTAACGGGTAGAAAGGAACATCGCGCAGGAAACACAACAAAAAGAGAAAAAGTGACAACTAAAAGTGCATAACAATTGTCACTTTGTCACCCCACTATAAAGTTTAAAAAGGGGGGGAAATAAAATCATTGTGTTTTTTTCTAAGGAGAAAAATGCAAAGCGAAGTTGAAGAGAAAGAGAGTGTGCATTTGTGATAGCAGGTGGAGATTTAGAATTCTGCAGTCTGGATTTCATCATCATGTTGCCACCAAGAGTTGGAGTGTTGAGCATGGCTGGTTGAAACACAACAACTCACCCTCGGGTGATGCAAGAGGGAACAAAAGAAGTTCCAGCCTTAGTGGATGTGGATGAAATCCACACACCTGAATACAAACCAAACACCATGCAGGTGGAGGAGGAACACAACCTAGAGTAAGAGGTTAGGAAACTAGAGGACGTCGTAGAAAGGACAAAATCC
Source organism: Picea abies (assembly GCA_900067695.1). Lineage (NCBI taxonomy): Eukaryota > Viridiplantae > Streptophyta > Pinopsida > Pinales > Pinaceae > Picea > Picea abies. The sequence continues at coordinate 19,782 of CBVK0102015102.1, forward strand.
AAAGCATTGAGAGGGATAGGGTAACAACAGGAAGAACATGCCACAGGTTCAGTGCCACAGGGCCGAGAACTGGATGAAGAGCAGGGAAGAGTGCATGAGGGTGTACCAGAGGTGGGGGCCTCATCCACATGGGGAGGGAAGAAAGCTTGTGCTGGGAGTATCATGAAAGGAGTATCATGACCACAAGAATAAGTCACACTCATCATGCCCAAAATTCCATAAGGGGTGAAAATAGATGATAATATGGTCAGAGGGGTGAACACGATGAAGTATTCCGACCATGACATGGCAGACACCACTAAGTTCCTGGACTCATTGCAGCAGAATTGCATGGAGAGTTGGGGAGAGGGTCCATTAGGCGCACCACTGTTGGATCCTGCACAGTGGATCCTCGAGATTTGTAACACAGGGATAATGAACTTGCTTGATATATCACATTTTGGGTGTGCTAAAGATATCAATAGTTGTGTAAATCAACTCCTAGCATGAGTACATGGAGGGATTATGTGGATGGATAGGCTTGTTCCTATCAATGTCGATCTGATCGTAGAAATTACCGAGATCCCACGGATAGGGAGAAGCCAGAAGATTACTTGGAGGACAAATAAAAGGCTAAGGCCATCTATGATGAAATCGAGGCCAAGTATGGAACAAAGAGAGGCAATAGGGGAATCAGGATTAGTGATATCAACGAATCTACGAAAATATTTTCAACTTGATTCTTAGGATGCAATCTAATGCGTAAGTGCTGCAAAGAAGAAGTGCCATCCAGAGTAGTAGCGATTGTCGCATAGTGCACAAGGGGGAGTTCGATGAGTTGGGCCCCATACTCATTGAATTCATTTTTGGAGGATTGTAAGGATACATAGGATTGGGGATCTGAATTCCACTACTAGTGGTTACTCATACTCATTTCCCTCATAGGATGGAAGGAGCCCACCTATAGAAAACATTGTGAGAGAATGGGACAATGTGGCACAACGTGCTACATTTCACTAAGAAACAATGTAGACCTGAATATCAAGAAGGAAAACATGGATACATTTGCGCGCTACCTAACAAAGATATAGGAACTGATAGAAAATACATGACAAATTTCACGAGAGACTATCCAAGCCTTTGGACAAATTGCCAACTTCAAGGAAATGCACCATAGCCTATCGTTGTAGGAAAGAAGGGACACATCCAAGGAGTGGATACAATTGAGTTACTTTGTGATGATGTAGGACATACAGATGGAGGTCTAGGAGTGGCCTGAGGAATGGAAAGTTCCTGTGATCCAAAAACCAGTACCAAGAAAAACAAACTCAAACTCTGGGTAGAACAATCCCCGCATAGTAGATAGGAAAAAATGGGGTGAAAAAGAAGAAGAAGGTCGTGCAAGGACCAATGTGGGGAATCAAACCAAACCCAAGAAAAAACCAAGGATGCAAAAAATATCACAAGGTGGTTCCACACAAGATCCACCACGCACGGAGAAGAGACCAACAAAAATGGAGGAAGAAGTGTGCACTGAAGAAGTGGGGATATGGACACATGAGATTCTTGTAGAATAAGAAATGGGGTAGGAAACCGAAAAAGATACTCTGATGCCAACAACATCTGAGCCATTTGAGGCCCAAGGAAAGAAGACAGGGGAGAAAACCAGTGGCTCCAGAAAGAAGACAAAGGCCCACAAACCACCTTCTCATACATCACTAACCATAGATGATGTGGATTTAGTAGTGACAATAGTCGAGGATAGACAGTCAGAGGTGTGGGAGAACATGGAGAAGCATTGGGCTTCAATGTTTGAGAAATTACAAGAGGTAAAAAATGTGTTGGAGCAGTTAAGGATCACGACACATCAATAATAGAAAGATCAAGCAGCTCAAGCCATGGAAGGAAGGCCTACCTGAGAAAGAGTCCATCTTACAACATATGGGAGTGAAAAATTCATACTAACACTAGAGATGTTGTATATAGAAGAGGAGGCAGTGCAGAGGCCCCTCAAGGAAATGTATACATTGGACTTGGTGTTTCCTAGGATCCCAACAAAGGCACTTTACAAACTAGAGATTAGTATCGTGCAGGAAATTCAGTCCCGGGCTAGGACTAATGCCACAAACTTACAAACAGTTTAGGAAAAAACAATGCATTGTAGGAGGCAATCAGCCAAGAAGGGAAATAAATATGGTCAACGTAGAAAAAGGTCGAGGAGATGGAGTAATGCATTAACATCGTATTTCATACCATCCCAACCAATGCAGATTCAAAGGAAATATCTTCCCAGGAGAAGATGAGAAAAATCGCACAGACCTTAGAGCAGTACAAGGACCCAATCAAGGAACTGGAGGAGCATGCAATACCTACCACTCCTCCTGAGGTCATTGCACAACGTGAACAAGATGATACAACCTCTGCAAAACATCATGTGCACAACACAATGCATCACAAAACTATTGGAAAACAACACCCAGTTGTGAACACAACAATTAGAAGATGTGATCTTGCAGGAGTTGCAAGGGAAGTAAGACAGAGTGCATGAAGCAATTCCAGAGCTAAAACAACAACATAAGACATTGTCATTTCCTGAGAGAGTCAATACCACCATTGAAATAAAGACTCTATAGGTAGAGGAGAAAATGGTACAGGCACGAAATATTGGATGAGAGGATCAATTGGATCCCCTGCATGAAAAGGCAGAGCAACTGGTCATGGATATCGACACAACGAAGTTGAATGTAGAGTGGATAGGATTGGAATGGGGAGAACTGCTAAAACTCCCAGTCACCATGCAACTGGTGGAAGACATGGCTGAAAAGAGCAGTCATGCTCAGGAGCAGTGCCATAGAATAGCTGAGATGTATGTCACACTGACACAAGCAGTGATAAGTGCTAGATTTAAGTAGTGACTCGAGATGAGCCACAATGTCACTGTTAGGGGTATGTTGGGAACATACCTATTTTTAGGAGAAACCCAATTTTGGCGGGGAAGTACCTAATTTTGGAAATGCACAAGTGGCAGGAAAAGTAGTGTGTGTAAGGTAAATCCACATGCAAAGGAGGAAATCATGCAAGGCACACATGCAAGAATACCTAACTAGGATAAGGTTAGGGTTTTGGTAAGAAAGTGTAACAACTATCAAGCTGGTAATGTAGTATAAATAAAGACCTAGTAAGTCTAGGTCGGGGGTTCCAAAATGTGAGAGAATATTGTTTCTCTTGACTAGGAGAATGACTGTAATACTTAATACCAATTTTGTAAGTTGTTGAGTTGCAGGAATCCCAAGGGTTAGATTAGAGGCTCTGGATCCTGGTGCGATCTATTCAACCTCACGGGGATCGTGGAGTCTGTTTTGTGAATATATGAATGGAGTTGTAGTGTGCGTGATGCCATATACTACAAAACCATAATAAAAGAGCATAAGATCCAAATCTTTGTGGAAATAGCCTGGTAGGGGGTGAACCATGATAATATCCGTGTCAAGTGATTTTATTAGTTGCATGTTTCCTTTTTGTAAGTAGTTAGATCATGAATGGATGAATGGATAGATATGCAAGATCTATTATATGTTGGATATGTAGAATGCAAGCATCAATTCAACATATGAATGAATATTAAGAATAAACAACCAGATCAAGTATTAAGAACATGAAATACAATCCCAGATCCCCACTCTTTCCTAGACTGCAAGCATATGAGCATTGCATTCACCAATAGAACTATCTCAGGTGAGATTGCAAAATACACTTTGTGTGATGTGTTTCCTTCTGGTTTACTAGGAGGGTCGATAGTTTGAGAGGGATTTGTTGGAAGCTTGTTTATATCTGAACCTGGGTAGGCCAAAGAGTAGAAAAAGAGAGTAGTAACCAACAAAAAGTTATGAATAAATTTGTATAAGGAGATTCAACGCCTCCAAAGTCATGATTGTTTCATTTTTATTAATGTAAAAAGTTATGGTTCAACCACACAAAACCCTTCCCTTCATTGGGAATTAGAAAATTGTACTCATGGGTCTCTTTGTAGCATGCCTGAAATGATGGGGACCATCATTTTCTAAGGGGGGAGGAATGATCCAAATTTTAGGGGGTATATGGTCTAAATTTGGATGCAAAAGTCATAAAGATATAAAGATAATAGATTTCCCATGTGGATCAAGGAGCTACCCACCTACTCATTAATTAATTGGGATTTATTTTTTTACCCTTAGATCTTCATTCACCATTACAAGGAGAACCATAAATGGATTCACTACATCTATACATAGATCCACTACATCCATTGGTATGCAACATTTTCAACAAATTTTTAGGGTGTCCATACTTCCCACGGAGGTTCTACAACCTCTACAACAACCCATGGTGCTCTACAAACCCTTGACATCCTTTGTGTCCCTCTACACTCATCCAAATTCAAATAGGTGATGAAACCTCTACACAACATTTCATAGGATCTACCATATATCATTGGAAATATCTATTCAATATCTCAAATGGGTATTTCGCAGAATCTCATTTGGATTCCTGGTTTGAGAGATATCATCGATTGAATCTCAACATGTATTTGACCCAAGGAGGTTGCGCGTACCACCATATTCAATGATATTTTTCTCCCTACTCAAGAAACTACAGAAGGACATCCATATATGGATGGAAATATCTCTTCAATATCTCAAATGGGTATTTCATATAATATCATTTTGTTTCATGGTTTGAGAGATATCATTGATTGAATTTCAACATGTATTTGACCCAAGGAGGATGCACATACTACCATATTCAATGATATTTTTCTCCCTGCTAAGAAAAATAAAGAAGGAGTTCCACATATGGATGGAAATATCTATTCAGTATCTGAAATGGGTCTTCTACAGAATTGTATTTCATCACATGTAGCATAAGTTATAAATAAATTTGTAGAAGGAGATTCAAAGCCTCCAAAGTCATGATTGTTCCATTTTTATTAATGTAAATGGTTATGGGTCAGCCACACAAAACCCTTCCCTTCATTGGGAATTAGAAAATTGTACTCATGGGTATTTTAGTAGCAGGGGTGAAATGATGGGGACCATAATTTTCTAAGGAGGGAGGAACAATTCAAATTTTAGGGGGTATATGGTCTAAATTTGGATGCAAAAGTCATAAAGCTATAAAGATAATAGATTGCCCATGTGGATCAAGGAGATTTCCACCTACTCATTAATTGATTGGGCTAACAGGTTGCCCATATGGTTCAAAGAGAGTCCCACCTCTCCATTATTTTATTGGGTTTTATTTTCCACTACTTAGTTACATGGGTAGTTATATTTATTATTATAATAATATAGACTCATTTAATGAGCTCGTTCCATTACTGTATTGAGTTTTATTTTTTACTGCTTAGTTATTTGGGTAGTTAGATCTATTATACTAATAATAGAGACTCATTTAATGAGATAGTTTTGACTTTGTCCAATGGACCATTTTTATTCTATATAAAGGCCTACCAAGCCTTCTCATAATATCAAGTTACTCATTTTGTCTTCTCTCATATTTTCTATCGTTCATTGTGATATTAATTAGCTCTCAGTGACTTACTAGTAATTAGTTTTAGAGGTGAGGCTCCTCTTTGAGCCTCACCTCTTGAGTACTTCATTTAAATGTTTTTGTCCATTCTTCTTTTCATGCAATATTAGCACATGTATATTCTCCTCATTTCTTGGCATTCAAGCCATCTAGATCTCAGCCCCTGAGATCAAGATCACTAGTGATTCCACCTGGAGTCACTATTGAGGGAGATATGTTGGGCTCAGTAGGAAGCCTAAGGTTTTCAGATCATGACCTTGTATATATAAATAAGTTTACAGAGTTAGTGCCACAAAATCACCTATGCACATCACTCTACCTAGACTCACTCGTACTCAAAGTCGAGCTTCATGAGTGGGAAACAAGATTGCAGTGAACATGCATATTGAACCTGTTGGAGACCCCACATTTTCACAGAAGGGTAGAAATCAAAATCTGTGTCAAGTTATTTTTGAGTTGCATCCATGGAGGTTTCCTATGGTTGGATAGGCTAGTGTCAATTGACACCCAAATTATTATGCAAATTACATGATTTCCATCAGTAGGGGAATACCTACTACCTATATTCATGTATAAGTCTCATAAGAAAGAATTAACACAAAATATCAAGTACAAATAGGGAACACACAGAGGATAATGCAGATTGGAAGTAGCGAGCATCAACGATGATTCTATCAGGTTTTCAATGCAGGTGTTGGCTTGCAAGTTACTCAGGAAGTTTTGTAGAGATCAGGTGCCAGGAGGAGTAATAGCAGCAATAGAGAAGTACGCAATAGGGGTGTAGATGAATTAGGAAACATTTTCAGTGAAATAGTTCTTAATCGAATGTAGAGAAGAACATGAGAATGGAATGAAATTTCGTTATGCTTGGTTATTGATTTTAATTGCATTAGTTGCTTTGAGAGAACTAAAAGAAGCCCAGTTCCTGGAGGGTATGCATCAACTGTTCCTAGTAGTAAGATATGTTTCTTTGTATCATACCGTGGATAAGAACAAGAAAATGGATAACAATATCACCTTCTACATCTATTGGGAGACAATTCAACAATGCATTGAGGACACATTGCACATTCTACCTTCGATAGTTGAAGCCTATAAATAAATAGTGTGATTCAACGTAGGGCCACACCACATGTACATTCAATCAAAGAGGGATCCAAATCAACAATGGTTGTCGACTAGCTACACAATGATAGAACAAGATTTCATCCAGATTATCAATGACTGGGAAGAAGAGTGGAAAACCCCAGTGACAAAAATAGCACAGAAGGAGACACAACAATGAGAGAAGGATCACGAAGAAGAAAAATAACATGAAGAACAAGGGAATGGTGCAGGAGACACTAAAACAACACAACACATTGGAGAGAAAATAAAATAACACCCTAAGGAGTGATCAACACATAAACACAAGAAGAGGAAAGCCTCAAAGGAAGTAGCTATCCAGGCCTTAAATGAGGATGAACTAGAGAATATTGGATATTAGGTGAAAGATGTAACTGAAGAAACATTTTTGCGAGCTACATAGAAACAAGAGGAAATGCACATAAATGTGCAAGCACAAATATCTACACTGTGCCATATTTTGGAATCAACCAGGATAGCTCCAACCCAAACGAAAAAATAATAATAGATAGAGAGCACAACAAAGACAACGAATTCATGGTTGACAACATCACAACCACCATCCGCATCAACAGAGCATCGGATCATGAAGCCATTAACAGGGTCCAAAGAGTTCCCCATGACAGAAATGTAGGAGCGCGCAAAATAATTAACCAATATTGACTTAGTGTTGTCACAGTTACCGTTGAATATGCTACATATCTTGCAGAAAAGTGTCACAGAGGAGATCCAATTGCGTGCAAAATCAACTTCTATGGAGTTGGATAAAGTAGCTACAAGCAATGATGCACTACACACAGAATACGACAAACTCATGCTAGAATGGGATGAGGTTGTGCAGAAAACAACAAGGTTGCAACAGGAAGTGAAGGAGGTATACAAAAACTTCTTAGAGGTACCAATGGAAGTGGATACTCCTTTGGAAGAGAAAGTGACAAAGATAAGCGAAGACAATAATGGAGTTCATGAAAATATAGTAGATTTGGAAGCTCGCACAATGCCAAGTACCCCACCAGAGGAAAGGGAGCAATGAGAGAAGACAACCATGACGACCATGGGGAGAATTAGGATCTTGGATGAGGAATGTGCAAAGATTTATGAAGAGATTACACAAGTGTGGACTCAATTGTTGGAGAATGCATAGCTACAAGTATTCGAAAAAAGGTTACAGATTGTGCAAGAGAAGGAACAAAATATCAAAGATACAATAAGCACTCTACCATCAATAGAGAAAATGGTTGCAATAGTTGAGAATAAGCAGCTGCACCAAGAGATAAACCAAATAAGAGATTAACAACAGAATCTCACATATAATATTGAGCTACTACAAGAGGAGGAATTTCATGTGACAAAAGAACTTATAGTTGCATAAGGCATAGGGAAGCAAGCAGTTCAAGAAAGTGTAGAGAAACTAAAGACCCCCATTGCTGGGCAAAAAATAGAGGGCATTTTGACAAAATAAGAACAAGAAAAGGAGAAGGTCGCAACCGCAAAGGAAACTTTTGAGAAGTTTGTTGCGACTAGAAGGAAGTGCATTAGAAGGCCTGAGTGGCTCAGGATGAGTCATAGGTTAGTGTTGGGGACCTGTTGGGACAGGATTTTTGGGACCAGTTTTGGGAACTATGAAATGTGCGCAAAAGAAGGAAAAATAATTGGTGCGCTTCCATGGATCAATGCCTGCAAAAGGAGGAACACCATTGGAAGCCATTAGGAATTTTGGGTCCATTGATAAGGGCTAAGACCTAATGTAGTCGTATAAATATGTAAGGGTTTTGGGATAGAGAAGTAAGGAGAATGTATGAGAATAGAAAATAAGTAGGTAGTGAATGTATGTGATGCAATGTATGTAATATTTATAAGAGTGAGGAAGATATAGAAATAAGATAACGACAAGGGAATAATGTATGAGCACAGTGCACACATTTTGTAATGGATGATTCTGAACAATATAATAAGAAGAAAAATGTTGTGAATGTAGCCCATATTGGGTGAACCATGTTAAATATGGTGTCTATGCATCATGATGCTTTTGTTGTTCTATTTATTGAGCGCATATGATATATGTATATTATTCTTAATATGTTACATGTTATTGTGTTTTTACGCACATGATATAAGGTATAATGAACTAATGATAAGTGTTAGCACATAGAATTCTAGGTGTCAAAATGAGTCACACCTCTGATTTTTACATTTTCTACCTTGACATGTCACACCTATAAGTTGTACATAAAGTTCCCTTTTTCATCATCTATCCATTCAAGTGTCAAGTCAAAGCTGGGTGTATGCGTTGCCAACTCACTAGGAGAGTTTGCAACGTACTCTAAGTACCTCATGCATTATTTTGTCATCATTGCAATTAAAGGACCATGTCAAATAAGATTTCACTGTTTTCAGAGCCTACATTTAACCACTTCTTCAAGGATTATGTCATCGGATTTTCTAACAGTCCCCTCAAAGTGTGCAATTCATGTTTGAATTAGGCGTTGTGAATTGGGAGCCAAGCGTCACGAACTGGTGCTGTGGACTGGATGAAGAGGAGCATTGGAGGTTGGATAGTTTGCAAACACTTATGTTCAAATTCAAATATATATACATCAAGCTCAAGTCTACTAGGTACTCCATGATGGTTATCATGTTGTTTAAAGGTTGAGATAGGTTTCTTGATGGTTTATCTCTTGGCGTTGCAAACTATCAAACACTTTGTTGTCATCTTTCAAAATTCATGTCAATGATATTTTGAATGTTAAGTACCTATACCAGATCTGCAAATATACTTTAGAAATAACCAAGAATAAACCAAACCATTCACCATAACGTGAACACAAGAATATAGAGAAAACCCTTGAGGTAGGGCAACATCATACAATGGATCCTATTATGGAAGGGATTCTCTCCTATTCACTTGCCTCTTCGAGGGGGCATCCTTCTATTGAGATACAACTCACAAAGCAATAATTCTCTTCATATCCCATCACATTGCTTGAATCTCTTTATATAGTGATACCATCAACTAAGAACATTCTAGAGGAGGAATCTTCTAGAAGTAGAACCTTCTAAGAAGTCCTCTTACATTTATTATATCTAACTACCCATTTATTATATCTAACTATCATAGTGGACCTTATTTAATAATATAGTGGACCTAGTCCACCTTGCATTGAATGGCCTCCTGTTGGATTTATTTCACACACACCTATGATTTATTTTTCCTAAGGTTATTCCTTGTTTATTAGTCATAATTAGTCATTATCCAGTCTCCTATATTTTAGGGGAGAATAGTCTACCTGGAGAATATTCTCTTTCAGTTGACACTTCAGTTTGACTAGTTTAGTTGAGTTTAGATGTTGCATTGGTTTTGTCACCATGCAACATTGGGATCATCACCAACTCACTACTCTTTGTTCAATCAGTTAACTAAAGACTAGTTGACTAGTTAACTTAGCTAGGTGGCAGTTCACTCCCGTAATTGCCCGAGAGACTAGACTAGGTGGGAGTTTACTCTTGTAACTGTTGGTGTGTGTCCAGATCAATCTAAACCACCACTATGACTCATTAGTTACTCATTTATTCTATATATATTGTAAATTATTCACTCTTTGAGTGTGGAATAATGGTTAGTGAGAATTCTTCCATTCTTTCTATCTTGCTTCTTCTTTCTCAATTTCTCTCTGCAAATGTGTGTTGTATTTTTTAGCTAGATCTATTCTGTGCAGGTTCAACACATTTACATGGTATCAGAGCTGACGGGCTACTAAGAAAAATATACACCAAATCATTTTTTGTAGGTACAAAAGATTGAAGACAACAAAAAGATGGATTATTTGCCGGAAATACTTCTCACGCCTCATAACTATTTGGAATGGAAGCCAAAAATTCTTCTTCATCTTAGATGTAGAGGCTTATACCCAATAACCATGGCAATGGAAGTAGAGCCTGATTCTGTCAATGAGAAAACTGACTTTCTCAATAGACAAGATATAGCCATAGAAGTATCGGCATGTCTGTTTCTTCCAAACTTTTCCATCAAGTATATGAAGAATCGCAAGGATTAACTTCAAATGAATTATGGACCAGATTGGAGGTTCTATTTCAGAATAAAGAATATTGTGAAGATTTCATACAGGAGGTCGAACAGATAGAGCCAAAAGAGAAGCCATCAGAAGATCAAGTCTCTTATTATGAAGAGTCTTCTACAAAAATTTTTGCAGAAATTTGTATTCCATTAATTGAAGATGATGTCTACTCCATTTCAGATTTGTTTTCTGAAATTCACGTGGAAGATATATGGCATGCATCTCAGGAGTCACATGTAGACACTTTTGCATGCACCATGCATGCATCTCAGGAGTCAAGAAGGGAGCCGCACACATCAGACGCCATTATGATATTTTATAATCACAATTTGCAGAAAATAATTGGATATTTGAATTCTTCTTGGGAAAATATCCAATTTCAAAAAAAAAAATCGTCCAAAACGGAGTCCGGAAAGTGAAGTTATGATCGTTTTAAAATCAACAAAATTTCAACATTTTTCTGAAAATGGCTGCACGGTTTTCAAAATTTCATCCAAAATTTATTTGGATATTATTCATTACAATAAAATAAAGTGGATATGTGTGGAAATATCATTGATTCATATACTTCATCAAATCTGTCTAGACATCTACATCTTCAACAAAATCTTCAAAGAACACAAACTTGCATAGTTGCGAGATCTTCCTAGAGTGAAGGACATGGTTGCTTAGAAACTGCCTTTTGTTCCTTATCATTTTTTATTTTATGCATTGTAATTTGAGGGGGGGTTTTATTCCCATGAGGTTTTCCCTCTTTCCTCGTTTTGTTCAGTGTATCTTTTGTATTTTGGTACCTAACATGGCCTCATATCCGGGACCCATTCTTTATTTTCACCATAGTGATGTTCAGGGGGGGTGTTCAAGTTACTTCACACAAACCTATGATTTATTTTTCCTAAGGTTATTCCTTGTTTATTAGTCATAATTAGTCATTATCCAGTCTCCTATATTTTAGGGGAGAATATTCCACCTAAAGAATATTCCCTTTCAGTTGACACTTCAGTTTGACTAGTTGAGTTGAGTTTAGATATTGCATTGGTTTTGTCACCATGAAACATTTAGATCATCACCAATTGACTACTCTTTGTTCAGTCAGTTAATTGAAGACTAGTTGACTAGTTAACTCAGCTAGGTGGCAGTTCACTCCAGTAACTGCCTGAGAAACTAGACTAGGTGGCAGTTTATTCTTGTAACTGTTGGTGTGTGTTTAGATCAATCTAGACCACCACTATGGATCATTAGTTACTCATTTATTCTATATATATTTTAAATTGTTCACTTTGGGAATTCTTCCATTCTTTCTATCTTGCTTCTTCTTTCTCAATTTCGCTCTGCAAATGTGTGTCGTATTTTCTAGCTAGATATATTTTGTGCAGGTTCAACACATTTACACCTCCACTATTATCGCTATGGGCCCTCTGGGCCCCCACTACTACCTCTCTAGATACCTAACATTCCATCCCCCTTATGAAAGCATTGTCCTCAACGCTTGATGTACAACCATATACCAGGGTCCCAAGGATAATTGTGGACCATATTGTTGAAGAAGACTAGAGAACCAAGGTCCCATGTAGAAAGGAAAGCCACCATGATGAAGTAGTCCAACCACAATTGTAAGCCTGGGTCCCATGTCCAAGTTCTCATGTGAACTCCCATGGAAGATTTTGGAACCCAATAACCAACTCAAAATGAAGCTCTAAAGACTAACACCTGTCATGTGGATCCAAATAAGAAGATCCATCCACATAGTGGAAAATGGTCGTAGTAGAATCTGGAAGGAATAATACCACTGTAGAATATGAAAGATGGACATTGGTAATAATCATTGGCTCTCGATTTGTCACATTGATTCTCTCTATAGAGGTGGATTAGAATCATCAAATAAAATATGAAAGTGGTTGTCATCCCATAAATGACAACTATCCATATACTAATCATCACAATTGGCCTCAAAATCATACCAAACATATATTTATTTATTATATTCATCTTTGATGTCTGTCATAAGAAATCCCTCATGCATGCTATCCAATGAATCTTGAATACTACAAAAACTATCATTGAGGCCATCTACATGGACATGCAATCTAGCATCCAATGTGTCATACAATTGGGATTTGAATACTTTAGTAATTTGCAGAATTTATTTGAGGGTTTGAGAGGAAATAGCCATCTGAGCACCCTATGAACTCTTTGGTCCTGCAGTCGTCCCAAAAAATAGACCAATAAGTTACGACAGAAAATCGCGGCTTTTTCTGGAAAAACCCAAAAAAATTATTGAATTTAAAATGCTCATAACTTCACTTCCTGGACTCTGTTTCGGCTGATTTGTTTTTTGAAATTGGGTGAAATTGTGAGAGGAAATCAGATATGTAATTTGTTTGGACAAATTTGGCTTCTAGCGGCTACAAAAATAAAAAAAAATTGCGTCAACGTCTGCGGAAAAAACCCTAAAAATTGCAGATTTTAAAACTTCAATATCTTGACTTGCTAGACTCCGTTTTGGACGATTTTTCTTTTCAAATTGGGTGTTTATCTGAGAGGAACTCATATGTACAACTTGTTTCTGCAAATTTTGCACAGAAATATACCGAGAATTTCTAGAATGTCGCAGCTCTCTTTTTTTTCTTCTCCGAAAAAGAAATTTGCAAAAAAAAAATATTTGCCCACAATGTCTGCCAAGGAAAGTGCTCTGATACCACTTGTAAGTACCTATACCATATCTGCAAATATACTTCATAAATAACCAATAATAAACCAAACCATTCACCATAACATGAACACAAGAATATAGAGAAAACCCTTGAGGTAGGGCAACACCATACAATGGATCCTATTATGGAAGGGATCATCTCTTGTTCACTTGCCTCTTCAAGGGAGCATCCTCCTATTGAGCTAAAACTCACAAAATAATAATTCTCTTCATATCCCATCACATTGCTTGAACTTCTTTATATAGTGCTACCATCACCTAAAAACATTCTAGAGGAGGGATCTTCTAGAAGTAGAACCTTCTAAGAAGTCCTCTTACATTTATTGTATCTAACTCCTCATTTATTATATCTAACTATCATAGTGGACCTTATTTAATAATATAGTGGACCTAGTCCACCTTACATTCCACCTTACATTGAATGGCCTCCACTATTATCACTATGGGCCCTCTGGGCCCCCACTACTACCTCTCTAGCTACCTAACATTGAACCTTTCCCACTGGACCAGGCTAATTTTTTACCTCTCTCACCTTTCCCATCAATTTTACCTAGCGTTGTGAACTAACACTGCAATTAGGGCACTGCAAACTCTCTGTTCCAGCACTATTGAGACATTTATTTTCTTCATATTTAAAATGATCAGTTTTGAGAGAATGGATATGCATCCCTATATTATTTGAAATGTAATTTTTTCCATCTGTTGAAGCAAGATTAAGGTTGAACAAATTATCATGTTGTTAAATTGATATTTATATTGATGAAATGATCTTGTTTTAGCAGAAAATTGATATTTGTCTCCGTCTTATGATTACTCTCAGTTGTTGTTCCTTATTCCTCCTGTTGGAAGAGTTTCTTGTCTCATACCTCAATTTGTATAGAGTAAGGTGCATAAAATCTTGGGACAAATTCAGCCTTTTGAAAACATTTCAGCCATTAAAACCTAAATTTTATGTTTTCATGCATTTTACAACATTTTTGGGTGATGGCTATGAGTTGTAAGCCATGAGTATCAGTTGTGGTGTTTTCCTCTAAGTCATATATCAAGATAATGAATATTTTGCAGCATAGTTGGACACCTGATATAATTTTGAGATGATAAATACCTTGGTAAAGTGAAATGGGATGCTACAAGAAAGTTTGCACTGACGGTGCTGCGAACTGGTAATTTATGACAATTGGTAAGAAATTAGCACACAACAGAGGATTTGTTTGATCATAACTTTTGAATTCCAATATGGGTTCCTCTGAAATTTGGTGTGGAGGAAAAACATGATGTTTTTTGAGTATCAGTTGTGGTGTTTTCCTCTAAGTCATATATCAAGATAATGAATATTTTGCAGCATAGTTGGACACCTGATATAATTTTGAGATGATAAATACCTTGGTAAAGTGAAACGGGATGCTACAAGAAAGTTTGCACTGACGGTGCTGCGAACTGGTAATTTATGACAATTGGTAAGAAATTAGCACACAACAGAGGATTTGTTTGATCATAACTTTTGAATTCCAATATGGGTTCCTCTGAAATTTGGTGTGGAGGAAAAACATGATGTTTTTAAGTTTATGACAAAAAATAAGGCTGACCCAGTTCGTATTTTGGGAGAAAAGACAAAATAATCACCTACAGGAAAGTTTGCAGCGCATGTTGTCATAGGCATTGTGAAATCTAACAGTATGAAAAATCCGAGCCATGGGAAGTCTTCCAGCTGTCAGGGAAGGTTCAAATGGTATCCTAGGAGTTAGCTGGACATAAGGGACACTTTTTTCATCTCTATATATCAAGCAGAATGACCCGTTTCAAAAGGAATTTATCACAATAGACAAGATCCCCTAAAATAGGAATTTGTTACGTTTTTGTTGGAATATTTTGTAACAAGACTCCTAAATGGAGGAGGATCCTATATATCTCCTTGTTTTGTAACAAGACTCCTAAATGGAGGAGGATCCTATATATCTCCTTGGTTTCAACCTCCTTAGGGTAGATAGAGATAATTCACTATATACGAGAGAGATTTTTATAAGGAAAGGGTTCGTTCTATGATGCAAGAGAGGTCGGAGAGATTTAGAGCAATGTAGTTTCCCTATGTGTGCTCATTTGTAAGCCTGAGGGCCTATTTTGTAAATATTTTTTCCATTGAAGACTCATGAGATCTATCATATCAGATTGTTATTTCTTTGTTGTTCATATATCTTTTCATATTTCTTGAATATGATTACTGTTAATGTAGGTTTGATTAGTAGTATTATGTATGAGATTTCTATGGTAAAGGATTTGTTGCAGAAGTTTATTACATGTTATATTTAAGCATTCACATTCGTTGTTGGAGAGGATTTCCAATCAGTGAACGTTTAGACCAGTGGATGTTATCAGTTGAGCAAGGTGTGAGGCTGATTTGTTCACTTATATGTTGACCCTTCTTTATTTCTTTCTTTCATTCAATCATCATCATACAAGCTATTTATCTGATAGGTAGCTTGATTTCCTTCAATCTACAGAATGTTTATGACTCCATTTCCCAATGGTGTAGCCTATTGATCTGCATTTTTCTTCCCTCTCCCTTTTTTCTCAATCTTGTTGATCCATCTACTCAAACTAATTTAATCCATTTATATTTTGATGGGTACTTGGCTTGCACTTACAACAGTCTAAGTGTGACTATCAATGCTAACATAAAGGAATAGAACATATGTTAGAAATCAGTCTTCTGATGGACCAAAATATGTATATTTATATTTTATGAAATATAAAGTTTTTTCTCCATCGATATATAGAGAGAGAGAGAGATTGAAGGTCCAAAATTGTTTATGTTGAATTAACACTTTCAACCAATATACATCTATTGAATAAGAATTTAAAAGCTAACCAAGATTTAATGTGTTTTTATCTCTCAAAGTCTCATTCAAGAGTTGGTTTACTATTGATTTCATCTCTCAAACTCTAGGTTGAGAGTTGATTTACCGTGGATTTTATATCTTAAACTCTCAGTCAAGAGTATGTCTCTACTAAGAGTTGGTATTGACTATAATCTCTCAATTGAGATTTTGATTTCATAAAATATGTGTGTCCTTACCAAAAATTGATGCATTTTTTTAACCATAACTGGGTAAAATTATATTAATAAAAACTACAATTGATGTTGCAATGAGATTACATCATAGTATTCTTCCACAATTTTTCAAATTGATATTTAAATATTCCAAAAAAGGGGCCTACTGAAATCCCAAAGCAAAGTTTGAATTTATCCTTAAACAAAACTACCCAGTACTTGTTAACACTACATATTTTTTCATATAATCCGAAAATTATTACAACCTAGAAAAACATAATAATGAGCAAAAGGCATAATGACTAGCTACTTTTTCCAGACTTGTACTTAGAGGATAGGTGTCCTACTTCTCCACTTTAATGTATTCATCAATTTTTTGCACCATTTCATCTTCCTTTGACTCCCTCTGAGTAGAGGTGGTTGAGATTCTTTGATTAGAAGCCTAGGATTAATATCCACTACTTAGATTAAGGGCCAAGGTTGTTAAAATATTGCATTCTTCTTCCAATATTGCCAATTGTTGCTTCAATTCCACTAGAGACTGAATAATTATGTTATCTAGGAAGTAACATGACATTCAATCTCATGAAATTTTTATGTGACAGTGAAAATTAAGGATCTATTGCAATGGATATGCTCCTCATGGCTTCTGAGGAATCTACAAATTTCCCAAATTTTTCTAAGATCCATCAAGAACACACTGTGACCTATATCTCCTATTATTTTAGGATTTGCCACTTTTCCAGTAAACCAACTCCCGTGAAACACATCATGTTCCTTGAATGAACCCAAATAACATGTTTTCAAAATCTAAGAACACTTCACAATAAGTGAATTAAAGGGTTGAATATTTTCAAAATGAAAATCCAAGGAGAATCCATGTTCTCTGATATTAAAACAAGCGGCATCCTTAGAACACCAATGTCTTTGTGCATGAGTAAAACCATATGGATGTGGTTCCCTTCAGAACTTACAAAAAACTAATATAAAACTAGAGATTAATTAGGATAAAATGATGTGAGTTCTTACAAGACCTTTAAGAATAGGAGAATTGGATTTCCCTAGATGTATCATGAGCAACAAGACCATTAACTCACCATGAACATGAATAAAACTAACATCCAAAACATAAATGTGTGCATTCATGGCTTTATACATGCAAAGGAGGGACTTCCATCCCTTCTTATTACTATTTGAGTACTTAATTTGGTTTCCTTTCAAAACAGGATACTTGGCTTTCCCCAGATGCATCCTAAGAAACAAGACCATTATCCCATTGTGAACATGAAGAAAACCAACATCCTAAACATGCACATTTGCATTCATGGATTCATACATGCGAAGGAGGGACTTACATCCTATTGTAATCTAGGGGAAAGTAGCGAGAATTACCAGTAGTCATTACATAAGAAACATAGAAGATACACACATATAGATATAGACAAAGACATACACAAGTAGTGAGAGCCCAAAGATCTGTATTTATCAAAGGATTTAGCAATGGAGTACAATGTATACAATCTCTCACATAAAGCTATCAGAGTATCTATTTGCTTGTCCATTTATATTCATATATGTCTAGTTATCATGTAGTTGTAACTAATTAACTTCTTGGGTCGGTCAATTATCATATTCTTCGACCGACTTACATTTCTGACTAAAACAATGGACCAAATAATTCTTAGTTGAATGGTGGGTCTAGTCGATAGATTTGACTAGCCCCTACAACATCTCCCCCCACCTCAATTCCTTTCTTGTCCCAAGCAAAGGGGGAGTATAAAAAATTAACTTTACAAAAATTGATTACAATATTGAGAAGTATAAGTCGAAGAGGGGAAGAGAGAATGAATAGGAGACAAAATTTCCATGTGCTTGACCGGCTTAAGGTGTTGCATCCGACAAATCTGCTTTGCTTGGAATTCTGCCACTGGTTGATTCAACTGTGTCTTCTTTTCTTTGGAACTAATATATTGGTCACATTTCTTTGCTTGTTCGTTCAAAGATGTTGTCTACTTGTAAGTGGGACATTCATTTTGTTTCACTTCTGAATTGACTGAATGCCTTATTTTGGAAGCATCCTTGGTTTTGATTCCTTATTCATTACTTCTCACACAAAAATGTTACTTGAAACTATCTTTTGATATTTTCTTTTTGCGCTCTGTTCAAGTAACCTGAACTGGACTGTGGCTTCCCTCACCATTCATTGGGATGATTTCCGAATGCTTTGTTTCCTCTAAGAGTTGATCGTTTGAAGCCATAGGGGAGCATTCATGCCTTTATTGGATGGGGAATTTATTCTTCTGACGTCTATGACCAGTATGGTTGATCCAGATCTGATTTTTGAAGGTCTAGTCCCAGGGGGTCGTCGTCTGTTAAATTCTTTGACCCCATGGTCTATGTTTTAAAACATAACTCTTTGAAAAGTGGGTATTCTCCATTATTGATCTCTATTATATAGAGTTGTGATATGGAATTTAATCTGATTGATGGCGAAATATTTCATACACGGTTCAATCTCTCAAAACATGGAAGTGCAAGGTTGATGATGGTCTTTGTCCTTTATGATCAAATAGACTATCGTTGGTATGAGCATAGTTTCTTTGTTGTACACTTACAAATCCTTGTTGTATTTCGAATAGATATTGTTTGTCTCGATCGGATGATTTGTGAGTGTGTGAGTTGTAGTTATGATTTTTGAAGAGTTAGAGAACTTTGTGCAAGTGGACATCTATGTCAATGCTAAATTGGAATTCATGTGAGCCTCGTTAGGCATTACTCATGGTAGTTCCTGAATGATTGTTCGTAAATGTCAAGAGAATTTGGGGATTGTTGTGGAACGATCTTTTGCATTGGTCAATAATGTGCCTATTATTATCGTCGGTCCTTTCCTGACGTGAAATGAATGCACCTTCTGTACACTAATTGACCTTTCCTTGGTCGATATTTTCTTGATCTTGACCAACGAGGTCTCCTCTATAAATGCACAACTGGTACATGGGTCGACCAACTATTTTTCTTAAATCGTCAGGCTTTTTTTGTTGTCGGTGCAACTTAGTTGATGTTCTTGGTGACCAATGTGCTCGTCTATTTTTCTATGCCTCACTCTGTCTATATGATATCGATGTTCTCTATGTTCGCCTGATCTAGGCTCGCTGGATTTCGATCTATCCCGATCACTTGATTGTGTTTTCATCAGTGTTTTCCTTAGGTCATGTGATGGAGTAGTATGTCGATTATGTCTTCATCTTCTTTGTCTCACGCTCGACTAGGGACTTATTCATCTCTCCATGGATGATTGTCATACATCAAAACTAAATCTCTATTTTTTATGTCTTTTTTCGTTATATGTCAGTTGTGCCACGCTTTCTTTTGTTGCTTATGGACCTCTTGATGATGCATTGCGGTTAGTCTTCCTTCCTCCAACTTGTTCAATTGGTACATTCATTCACTCATACTTTTACTATTGTCAAATTTTTCTACATATGCAACCCTGTCAAAGTTGGTCCAAAAGTGCAAGGGGATAACAACTTCTTGTCCATAGATGAGATTGAATGGAGTCTGACCCGTCGATTGTTTATATGTTGATCTATATGCCCATAGTATTGCAAGAATCCTTTCTTCCCAGTCATATTTGTTGATGTTGAAAATCGTTGTGAGACCTTTGTGTAATGTTTTGTTAAAATATTCGACTATCCCTTTTGCTTGTGGGTGATAGGCTATCGTTTGCCTGTGGTCAATCAAAAATTTCACTAGCAGGACTTTGATTGTTTCATTCAAAAAGTGTGTTCCATGGTCACTAATTAATGTAATGGGACAATCAAACCTTGTGACTATA
The DNA here is from genome assembly GCA_900067695.1 of Picea abies. NCBI lineage: Eukaryota > Viridiplantae > Streptophyta > Pinopsida > Pinales > Pinaceae > Picea > Picea abies. The sequence continues at coordinate 40,127 of CBVK0102015102.1, forward strand.
TTCTCGTAGATGAATTTTGTTGTGACTTCTTTGGTGCATGATTCTACTAGCTCAACTTCTGCCCACTTAGTCACATATTCTACGGTGGTGATGATATACTTAGCATCGGTTCTTCTTTCTCTCTGTGGAAAGGGCCCAACAAATTCGATGGCCCATATTTCGAATGCTCGACTAGGATTTACTAAACTGAGAGGCATTTCATTTTTCCACAAAGGTCTCACATTTTCTAACTTGTTCCCGATTCCCGACAGTCTTTATGTAGAGTCGACCACCATAGGCCTGCTTGCAATATCCTCCTGGCGATCGTGTCGACCTAAAAGTGACCCACAACTGGCCCTATGTGAGCCTCATTAATGACATCCTCCCTTTCATGTTCAGGAACGCATCTCCATAGGACGTCATCGATTCCCATTTTGTATAGATACTCATTTATGATTGTAAAAGGTGCATCTTTTAAGGCTAGTACTTTCTTTTTTTTGTTGGAAGATATTATGGAGACTTTCCTTCTTCTAATGAGTTTTCTATATCTTCTAAATCCTTAGGAGCAACTTCAACTAGGATTAAGTGTGCATCTGGGAGATCATCATCAATTCCTGATGGGTCTTCTCCCATTTCAAGTCGTGATAGATGGTCGGGTTGGACATTCTTTTTTCCAGGTCATATGCTTATGTCAAACTCAAACTCTTGAAATAAAATTAACCAACAAAAAATATGTTAATTTTTCAAAACCCCAACCCAGTTTCAGTCTCGCTGATTTTTTTATTTCTTTGTTGTTCATATATATTTTCATCTTGCTTGAATATGATTACTATTAATTTATGTTTGATTAGCAGTATTATGTATGATATTTCTATGGTAAAGGATTTGCTGCAGAAGTTTATTACATGTTATATTTAAGCATTCACATTCGTTGTTGGAAAGTATTTCCAATTAGTGAACGTTCAAACCAGTGGATGCTATCAATTGAGGGTGTGAGGCTGATTTTTTCACTTATATGTTGACCCTTCTTTCTTTCTTTCTTTCTTTCATCATCATACAAGCTATTTGTCTGATAGGAAACTTGATTTCCTTCAATCTGTGGAATTCTTATGACTCCATTGCCCAATGGTGTATCCTACTGATTTGCATTTTGCTTCCCTCTCCCTTTTTTTCTCAGTCTTGTTGATCCACCTACTCAAACCAATTTAATCCATTTATATTATGATGGGTATTGGGCTTGCACTTACAACATTCTAAGTGTGACTTCTAGTGCTAACACTATTGGGCTTGCACTTACAACATTCTAAGTGTGACTTCTAGTGCTAACACTAACTATAATGGTTATGAGGATGGCCTCCCATACCTTCATCATTGCAGAAACCTAGTTCCTACAGTTCCCATAGATACCTCGGGCGAGACTTCATCTGCTTGCAGGTGACGTCGAAAGGGACAATATCTGAGGGTTTTTTTAGTGAATTCATGTTAAACCCTATGTCTTCCCATTGTGTGCCAACAATGCTCTATATAATTTCTCATTGTAATCAATATACCCACCCAGTTTCATTTAGAATATTAAAGATAGGAACAATTGAATGGTCCCTACCTCTTATATTTAGGTTATAGAAGTATGAACATAGCATGAGAAGAAATGTTATGGAGAACCAAATTTTTGGGCTTGGAGTCAATCTATCTATCTCTAGTGTTTTTGTGTGCATCTTCATTTTTAGGACCTTAAGTAGCATGAAGATCCATGATTACTCATATTTTATGATTGCTCCATCATTAAGTATTGTAACACATTCCACTTAAAGCCCAATATTGTTTCTTCCTCCTCTTCATGTGATTCTACTTAAATTGTTTAATTTGAAGTACATGACAAATTAATTAATGATCTAAGTAGCACCACACCATACTTAGCCCATGTGAATGAATTATTGAGAAATTGAAAGAGGATTGGTGGCATTGGTATTCCACCTTGCAACTAGCTTTCTCACTACGTATATAATATGGCCTTCATGTGTTCTAAAGGTTTTTTG
>CBVK0102015107.1:0-48230 GCA_900067695.1 Picea abies
CTCTTCCGATCTCACTTCATGCTCCTCTTCAGAATTAGAATAGATAAGTATGTCATCCAAGAATACTATGACAAACTTGTCCAGATAATTTCTGAATATGTCATTCATTAAGCACATGAAGATAGCTGGTCCATTGGTCAATCCAAACGACACCACTATAAATTCATATTGCCCATACCTGGTCCTAAAGGATGTCTTAAAAATGTCTTCTTCCTTGATTCTTACCTAATGGCATATTTCCCTCAAGTCAATATTTGAAAATATCTTTTCTCCTCTTAGTTGATCAAAGAGGTAATCAATTCAAGGTAAAGGATACTTGTTCTTTATAGTGTACTTGTTCATCTATCGGAAGTCAATACACAACCTCAAGGTTCCATCCTTCTTTTTGACAAAAAGTACTGGTGCTCCCCAAGGTGAAACACTTGGATGTATGTACCCTTTCTTCAACAATTCTTCCAACTGCATTTGTAATTCTTTTAATTCTTGTGTGCTCATTTTGTAAGGTGTTTTCGAAACCGGGGTAGCTCCTAGCACTAAACCAATTGAGAAATCTATCTCCCTTCTTGGTGGCAATCCAGGTATTTCTTGGAATACATCTTCAAATTATTGTAGCACCAAGAAATATTCGAGGCTTGTCCCCTTTGTATCAACTAGCTCCTCCACATGAGATGTATATAGTTGACATCCTTTTCTAAAACATATTTTTAGTTGTAAGGCCAAAATATCCCTGATGGGTCTTGGAACTCCTTTCATAGTGATTTGTTTTCCATTTCCATCAAGACATGTAAATGTCTCATTATTAAAATCTAGGGCAACATTATGCTTTTCCAACCAATCCATCCCAATCAGAACATCATAAGACCCCAATGGTATGATATTTAGATCAGTACTAGTATTCATGCCATTAAGACTTATGGAACAACCTCTGACCATATCATGGATTCTTCTTTTGGTTCCAGTGGCTAACTGAACCAAACTTTCTTTTCCAAGTTTACTTTTCTCCAAATTTAATCTATCCACTATCTTATAATCAATGTAACAATGCCTTGCTCCTGAATCAATCAAAATAGAAACAAGCTTATTTATGATCTTACCTTCCACCTTGATCATATTGGATTGGTACTTTGATTGTCGATCATTTAAAGATGCATAGATTCTTCCCATATCTCTGACTGTTGTAGCCTCTTGGATGTTGTGCACATTCTTCACTCTGTCCTTTCTGTGTGGGAAATCCTTGTACATGTGATCTTCTTTGCATACCCAATATTGGATTGGTGGTCTTCCCCTTTTTCCCAATGAATCTTCCTTCTTGAAATCCCCTTTAGCATACTAATATTGATGATCTCTATTTGGCTCATTCCTATTGAAGGGAAGTGTTGTGGGTGGGAAATCCCTCCTACGGACTAGCACTAAGGGTTTTATCATGCATGCAGAAATGACCTAAAGTCTCCTACTTTTTACAAACATCCCAATCATAAATCCCATTATTCATATGCAAATACAAGGTTAAAGAGATCCAGTTACTGTACCTTAGTTTCCATGTTTGATGTCGATCCCTTTAATGCTTGGTCTCTCCTTGACTGCAAATCTTCTCCCAATGCTGACTTGCATTCATAAAAGACAAAAAAATAAATCTACATGCATATAACCTATAAACTAATGGGTTAGAGATTCTATCAAAATATAATCAAATTTAAATATTGACAACCTCATGTGGCGGGACGAGAAAAGTACTTCTTTTATTAATCTCACAAGAGTAACCTTACAATAGTGATATCGACCATTGCTCCTCGAATCTGGTCCTCAGCTCCTCTTCAACTGTGCTCCAATTGCTTCTATATATGCTTCTCTTCACACAATAGTTTCAAAATGTTGGGGCAAGGGGAATACTAAATCGGGTATAGTTTCTTTGCTATGATTTTCCTCCTTCCAAATGGGATACCTACCCTTCTTTTATAGGCTAGAAAGGGCTAGGTATTTGGTCGAGTGACTGGATATGGGTGGTCTAAAGTTTTAGTTAACTTACCCAAAACTATGTGTTCCATCTGCAACTTTCCATTTTTCATGCTTTCTAGGTATACGCGGGCTGTAGTGGGTCAGCTAGCATACACATGTGTGCAGTAGTGGAGTAGGGCGCGTATGCCTTTAAAAAGGGTGTTTTTTAAGAAGTTGTTCAGTAGTGGCTTTGGCAAAGAAGGAAAATGAGATGGCTTGATGCCAAGTAAGCATGTCTAGTGAAATTTAGGGTTATAACAGATGTCCCCTAATGTGTGAGGTCAGAAGAGCATCTGATGGCCAAAATATATTATCAATCTTCACCAACGTACCAAACAATTGAGCCTAGGAACTAGAATTCGGGAGGTGCCATCTACAAAAATAACAATTGTCTCACTGAGGCGGGCATACCATGCTCAAAATGAAACAAAATCATGGATACCAATCAAATACACTATATATCCATGTCATATAACTATATAAAGTGTACCCGTGAGCAATACACAATGGATCTACATCTCGAAATAAAAAATATATATATGTATAGTATACATATCAAGAAGCGAATAAGGCCCGATGGCTAGATATGAGGCCTTCAGAGCTCAAGAAACAGCTTCAAAATCTTCACAACTCGAGTAGGAGTGTAATATGAGTGTATGACTTCACTACCCAGAGGTCTTCGACGACTTGTCAGGAATGGACTAGAGGATTTTGATGATCAGGTTGAGAGCTTCATGGATTTTGAACAAAGACTTGATCGGGTTTTCAGGATGACCAGGCATGAGGGTAAGAGACAATTTATAGAGGGGGCTGACTCAATATTGGTAACAACTTCTCTTGGATAATAGCATGGAAAAATATGAGACTTAGGCAACATGATATTTTGACATAGGTTCACGATGCAAGAGGCACCGCAAAATCTCCATATGTTTGGAAGAAAAAACAAATGGAGGAGGACACAACTCTATGTAGAGAGAACAACTTCCTAAGGTCATGTTAAATCCTAGGGCTTGACGAACAAATGAAAGGATATGCTTTTTCTAAGGGCGACTCATTGTGATTCCAATAAAAATAAAATACTTTTCCCTTCCTCTTTTTGGGGTATATTTGATTTTTTTGTCTTTTTCAATAATTTTGGAAAGCTTGAAAAAGAATAAAAGAATGCTACATGACAAAGAAGGATCAAGTGTCACAAACATACTAGTTCCAATCACATATAACAAATGAATGCTCAGGGAAAAGGGACATATGCAGGAAAAGGACACTTGGGAAAAAATCCTCCATGGGCCAAAGGTGTCAAGACATAGAGGCAAAGTGATACAGGGCTTGCGTATAAGGAATGCTTCAGATGGTTCAGTTGAGAGCAACATGGAGCTGGCATTAGGCCAAAGACGTAGGCATGAAAATGTGATTAATAAGACACACAATCGTAACATCCTTCAATGTAATTTTAACGAGCCTAGAGAAGGTAAGATCAACAGTTTTTCATATTTAGGGAGTCTGAAAAAGCATAAAAGGAGACTCCATGGGGGTACCTTTTTCTAAGATAGTCTAGTCGGCTCGAAAAAGGGGTAAACTAGCACCGACCAGAGGTCTATTTAAAACCATTTTAACGAGTGTGATAAAGACAAGATCACTCGACAATTTTTTCAATTTTAGGGAGTCTGAAAAGAGATTAACTATGGACTCTATGGGGGTTCCTTTTTCATAAATTTAGTCCATCGGGCCCAAAAGAAGGGTAAAATTATACATGAGAATACTCTTCTAGGTAACCGAAGCTCCTAGAGTATACCTTTTTTTGTACAGTTGACGATCCAAACCGAAAAAGGAGTAAACTACCACCAAACAAACGTGCTTTCAATTTTCATTTTAGCGAGCGTGAAGGTCAACAAGATCGCTCAACAATATTTTCATGTTTAGAGGGTCTAAAAAGGGATTAAAAGAAGACCTGTGGGGGCTACGACTCATGTACGAAACTTGTTCAGGTAGATCCCACTGCTAGGCTCAAACCAAGAGTCTCTTCGATAGTCAACTTGGAAAGTCTCCCAAAAGGGAAGAAAACACAAACCATAGTGTAAGTCCTCCCACGGTATAGAAACCGTAGTCATGGCTTCAAGGATAGCCTCATCTGAAGGCAATTCAAAATCTGAGAAATCACACAAACGAGGGTCGACAGTCCCAAAGGGTGAAGTAAATTGACCATACTCCATATGACAATGGAGGTTCTGGCCAGGACTAGCAAAGTCTATCAGTGAAGAATCACAAGCACGAGGGCTTGAGGATCTACAAACAACGAGATTAGAATAGAAGGATACTCAAGCCCACTTGGAGCAAGAGGGGGAAGCAAGGGCTCCCATGCCCCCATTGGATAAACCAATGGATCAATTTTTGATTCCAAGTCTCAAAAAGGAAAACATGATTGCACAAGTTCCTTCTCAGAAGCAATTGAACACCGAGGAAAAGACGCCACATAATTAACTTGTGTCGGGGTGGAGTCTACACGAACACTAGGAACATATAAAGGGGCAACCTAAACTAATGCTGAATTAGGATGGTGATTATCATATGCTAGCTAGTTAATACTGACAATGCTTCCATTGTGAGGGAAATGCATCACCCAGAATAGCGTAGATACCACAACGTTCATAGCATATACATAATCACACCTGAGAAGCATATTGAAATCTAACGGGACTTGCACAACTATAACATCGACATGAACAATCTTCCCACCTAACGAGATGGGAAAATGAGGAAGAACACCCAAATATTCACTAGGACATCTGTCAAAAGCCAACAACTCATGTGAAGCAGACGCAAGCTCAGGAGAACCCAAGACTTTGCAAACTGAGGAGGATAAAATACTTGCAAAGGCTCCTTCATCCACAATACATCGATAATTTTTTGTTGAATTAAATTCAACCCTTATTTGAAAGGGTGCAGAGGAAGGAAGACTAGGCTCAACAAGGTAATTCCAATCAAAGGAAACCATCCTAGGGCTTGGAGGGGGTGTGCTCGGAATGAGCGGAATGCCCCCTTGTTCTAAAAATACTGAACTGAAAATGCTAAAAACATAGTCGGTAGACACGTCACTCCCCCAAAAAAGAGTGGGATCATCTGATGACTGCATTGACATGACCACTTTCGCAACCAATCGCTAAATAGGTCGCGAGACTACAAGGTCTAAAGGCACCTCACCCCCCAAAAGAGGAGTGGGATCATCCGATGACTGCATTGACATGACCACTTTCTCAACCAATGGCTGAATAGGTTGTGAGGAAACCTCAGAAGACTCAGAATCATAAGATCTTGCAGATAGAGACCGCAATCTTTGTACCTCTGGAATACAAGGGCATAAATGAGTAAGGTGATCTCCCTTGCAAAGATTACAAGGGAACTTAGGTTTACGTCCTATCCGTTTAGGTTTCTCAATAGAATCGATGCCCCCAGTATGACTAGCAATGGTTGGTTTCACATCTCCAACATGACTTGCAGAGGTTGGTGATGGGTTGATAACATGACTCACAGAGGCTACAGACCTATTACTGGCATGACTAATAGTGACTGGAATTTTTCCCCCAACATGACTTGCAAAGTATGGGTGCTTTCCCCCAGCATGACTTGTAGAGGCTGAGTGTTGGTCTTCAACATGACTTGTGGAGGTTTTCGACCTATCTCCAACATGACTCATAGAGGTTGGTGATTTCTTCTTCCTATTATTCCTCTTTCTATTTCGTTTAGACTTTTAGTTACTAGTAACTGTACTTTCACCAGAGGCAAGAGAAGGAGGAGGAGAAGAATTTGCTGACGAAGGAATGTCAACATTATTCCCATGACATAAAGCACTTAACTGGGAAGCGTCAAGAGAATTTGGGACATTTGGAATGGTACCCAACCAAACTGGTAATCCCACATTCAACCCAGGAATGTACAAAATGGCCATCAAAGGGACACCAATGTTTCCAAAGAAGGGAAAAGAACAAGAATCCCCTTGTGAAGGGGTTCCTTGGTTGGTATGGTCAAGAACTTTAGCCATGAATATCTTATGCATGGGTTTTCCCCTTGCGGGATCATTCAAGTTTGTAAAAGTCTCACACAAACTGACTCTGAAGAACCAGTGTTATAAAAAAAAGGCCTATAAAGAGGTGGCTCCATGTTTCTAAGAGGAAGACAAAAAATTCCCCATGACCAATGGAGTGGGCGGTCTACCACCCTAGTTCAGAGACCCAAATAAATGACTGACTAACTCACTATGGAAAACTAGGGAGCACAAAGCACACACTAGAAAAACTCCTAAAGGAAAATCAAGCAAACGATTAACTATTTGGAAGAACAGTTTTACCAACCACCACTAGAGCAACTTACTGGTGCAAGTGCAACTCGAAAATGGAATCACCCTTTGGGTATACTCTATAAAGCATGGCCTGATGTCTACCTTAGGTACCGCGGTATACCCCCGCAGTCACCTATGTAAGTCCCTAAAATCAAGGCAACTAGGTTGCCAGCACGTGAACAGTCACTAGGCGGGTATAGTCGACAGTCGGGTAGACCGCAATGAGCAGGGTATCAAACCTGAAACCTATCAAGGGTATCTAAAGCAAGTGTTCTAGAATATGATTGAGGACCTCGAACAGATTCGAGACCCATGAATATCCATGGAAAATGTGATCAACAAAATCCCAAGATAATCTCTCTATATGCGTTCTCCACTATGCTTGGTCTGGCTTTGGAGGGGTTATCTCTGCTACCTTTCCGCACGTGACCTCGTGTTTAACCTCTATGCTATAGGGGGGTTCCCAGATAACTTCCACGTTACTGGAATTCTACACTCCCTAAATCAGACTTGTATATTTGATTTAACGGCCTTGAAGAGTTTCCTCTCCAACCTAATTCAAGGTCCTAGCCGAGACTACTTGATGGACCCTACAAAACATAAAGTCTAGTTGATTTTAATTAATCATTAATTTTTGGGCTTCTCTTAAGTCAAAGGTTATGAAAGTGAAACTAGTGATGTTTTGAGAGATGAAAGAGAGAATAAACAACAAGCTGGAAACAAAAGAACTTCTTCTTGACAAATTCAAATTTTCTCTTTTTAAAAAGTTTTATACCAACTTTTCAAACTTTTTCTTTCTAAGATCTTTTAACTGAAAAAAAAATCAAAACAAGCTTTCACTCGAATACGAGCTACTTATTATCCTAATTCAATCAGCCAAGAACTTATGAAAACAATCTTTTTCCTATTGATTAATGGAAACAACCAACTCTTTAACCAAACCAAGTAAAAAAAAAAAATGTGTTTTTTTTATTGTGCTTCAAAAACAAGAAAATTTAAAATAGTATGTCTTCTTCTTTTCTGAAGCAAAAAGGTGAAAAAATAAGAAAAAGACAAGGCCAAAAAGGACTTATGGCCAACCAAAGACCATGGGGAGTTACTGACAACCAAAAAGGTATATCATACTGACTCACTATCTCATAAAAAAAACTAGCAAAGGAAGAAAAATTTCAAATGCAAAAGCAAGCTATACTAGCACACAACCTAGACTAAAACTGCTATGACAGAGACAAAAAAGACACAAAAAAAAATTGTGAATAAAAAACTTGACAGGGAAGAGGATGACTGCCTCCTCAAAATTTTCTACACAGACACGTGACTGTCACTTCAATATCCAACATATGGATGTGGGCTTCCCAAAGACATGACATGTATGCACACGTGTAGGACTATTACAGGTCGTGTGTGCCCCTATTTCTCTTCAAAAGAAGCAATACAAGTAGCTAATCTCAGTAAAGAATTACTAGTATTGAAGACCAGAACCCCTTAAAGGTACAAAAACTCACTCTAATAGAAAAATATGCAAGGAAATCTGAGAAAAAAAAGCTAATCTGAGGTTATACCTAGGCTATAGACTGCAATCACAGAAACTAGAACCAAACCTAGAAAACCCCTGAGAAGGATCATTTCTGATAGGGGAGAGGATGATTGCCTCTTTTTGAAAAACAAAATTATAGACTCAGACACGCGACTGATCTTTCAGCAACAAGCATATGTACGCGGGTTGTATGAAGTCAGGGCACATGTATACGTAGGAAGACCTTCTGTAGACCACGTATGCCTCTGTGGCTTCCCGAAAAAATTAAAAACAATGAAGAGAAGGAAGCAAGGAGTACTGGTATAGAAGACCATAATCCCTACAAACTCAAAATTTTGCAGAAACTCGAAAAAAAGGTAGTAAAACCAATTAAAAATACCCAACAAGAACCCCCCAAAACCCTAGAGATTCCCAATACGGTCACCAATACTATTGTGGGTGGGAAATACCTCCTACAGACTAGCATTAAGGATTTTATCATGCATGCATAAATGACCTAAAGTCTCCTACATTTTACCAACATCCCAATCATAAATCCCATTATTCATATGCAAATACAAGGTTAAAGAGATCTAGTTACTGTACCTTAGTTTTCGTGTTTGATGTCGATCCCTTTAATGCTTGGTCGCTCCTTGACTACAACTCTCCTCCCAATGCTGACCTACATTCATAAAATATAAACAAATAACTCCACATGCATATAACCTCTAAACTAATGGGTTAGAGATTCTATCAAAATATAATCAAATTTAAACATTGACAACCTCATGTGGCGGGATGGGAAAAGTACTTCTTTTATTAATCTCACAAGAGTAACCTTACAATAGTGAGATCGGCCGCTTCTCCTTGAATCTGGTCCTGGGATCCTTTTCAATTGTGCTCCAACTACTTTTGTATATGCTTCTCTTCACACAATAGTTGCAAAAGGTTGGGTCAAGGGGAATACTAAATCGGGAATAGTTTCTTTGCTATGATTTTCCTCCTTCCAAAAGGGATCCCTACCCCTTCTTTTATAGGCTAGAAAGGGCTAGGTATTTGGTCAAGTGACCAGCTATGGGCGGTCCAAAGGTTTAGTTAACTTAGCCAAAACTGTGTGTTCCATTTGCAAATTTCCATTTTTCATGCTTTTTAGGTATACGCGGGTTGCAGTGGGTCAGCCAACGTACACACGCGTGCAGTAGTGGATTAGGGCATATATGCCTTTAAAAAGGCTTTTTTTTAAGAAGTTGTTTAGTAGTGGCTTTGGAAAAGAAGGCAAATGAGATGGCCTGATGCTAGGTAAGAATGTATAGTGAAATTTTGGGTTATAACAGGAGGTTTGAATCCTTTCCTCCTCTGATCGAACTTCACATTCTTCTTGTCTTTCCGATATTTCTGTAGGGATTCTCTTCCCTAGCCTTGCTCATATAGGTATTTAGCCTTCCTGATGGCCTCAATCAAGGTCTTGGGTTCATCATACTTGATCTTTTCCATATAGAAGGCTAGCCACCCACTTAGAAATCTCTGTATTTTCACCTTCTCATCACCAATGAACCTGACATACTTTAACAATCCCAAGAACTTGTTCTCATATTCTGCCATAGTCATGCTTCCCAACCTGATTTCAAAGAACTCCTACATTTTTTGTCATAGAAATGCTTTGAGAGGTACTCCTTCTGGAAGTACTTCTTGAACTGTTTCCAAGTGATCCTAATTTCATCAACATGCTCCACTTTCTTCAGTTGGTCCCACCACACTGCAACTTTCTCGTGTAAATGGTAGGTGGGAATCCTATCTTCTAGGTTTGATGAATAGTTATGCAACTAAAAATATCTTCAGAGCCCAAGCAACCATGCTTTGACATCATCTTCCCTTTCTCTTTCACCATCAAGGGAAGGTGGCTTGAGCTTCCTCAACTCTCCCTGCAAACAATCTACCTCTTGTTTCCTTCTCTGGGGTTTGACATGAGACACTTTTGGAATGCTTACGGGATCATCTGATGCATAAAAATTTCTTCTTAAGTAAGGAGGTTAGTGGTGTCCATGATCTCTTCTAGCACTTCTAGAATAACTAGATCTTCCACGAGCATCTCCTCTTTCATGAAACCTACCTTCTTCCTCTTGTCTTGAGTTTGATCCCTTCTTCATTTGCCTCTGAAACTAATTTAAGCTCTGCAACACTCGAGCATTTATCTTTCTTTTCTCTCTCATCAATCTCTCGCTATCTACTTTGTAGCTCTGCACTTCCATCTTCAGGCTTCTTACCATTTCTATTAACGTTTCCTGCTTTGCTTTTCCCTTCCTCCCATTGGACTCTGTCTCTAGATTACCAACTCTAGTATTTTGGCCTTTGGCCTCCTTTTCATGACCAGAGGATCCCTCACCTTCATCCATTTCCTCAATAAGCATCCCGAGCTGATGCACTTAAGCCTCCTAATTCTGCAAAATGTGCAAGCAACCATTTTATTAGAATTATGCAGATGATAGGCAAAAGAATTGCCAAACCATGCTACAGGTCTCTTTCTTGTTTTTTTTCATGGAGATTATATCCCCATTCTCCGAAAATAATAGTTCCCTTTTATCCTTGGCTGACACAGATTTTCACCCTACGCATTTGTTTCCTTCAAACCACCTCCCCAGGTGATCACGACTAGAAACCACAGCTAAATACTCCCTTATCACTTTTATGTCTCTGAGAAAACCAAATCTGACCTTATCCCTCCTTTCCTCATCTCTTGAACTACATACGACCATGGTCATGACCCTGCACTTAGATGAAAAGTGCTTGTCCAAATATTCTGGAATTTGGGACTTTCAACCAGGACCAGATCAATAGTCTTCATCCTCTCTCTCGATCGATGATGAAGATCCACTTCGGGACTCTGCGCTTTGGGAGTCTCAACCTTTCTCACTTGCCTCCTCCCAGAATGCCTTTACCTGGAGTTCCTGATCTACCAACAGGTGTCCTCCCACAAATCAGCGACTGTGAATCATTTTGGCACTTCGGGCTTCGAAAGTTTCAAACTTCCCTCCTGAAGTTTTTCCCATAGTGATTTCACCCGAAGTCGACGATCCTTCGATGCGTGTCCTTTGTAATTGATGGTAGATATATACTCCATCCTTCGACAGTTTCGACCCAATGTAAACTAACACACCTTTCCCTTCTAGGGTGCCCAATCTTTCAGACTACATGATCTGTCGCCACAAGGTGAAATGCTGGAAGCAGACATGTGGCCTAATCAGGCGGGTGACACGTGTCGCCTTATTATCAAAGTTTCAATGTTCCAAATGCCCAGATATTACTAACACGTGGCACACATTCCATGTGTCCATGTCATCCCAGGTGATGTCATCGTGCCTCATCTCTTCGACTCTTCAGGCTTTGGGGCTTTGGGAGTTTTCAAACTAGCACACTTTCAATTCTCTCGAACTCCAAATTCCTGAACTGGCCAATTTGTCTCCATGTGTCCTCCTGGATCGGATGACCAAGATTCACTTTAGATATTCACCCGGAGTCCATGGATTTGCTCCACATTTCCTCCTCAATCTGACGGCTATGATTTCTTTGGGGCTCCAGACTTCAGAGATCTGAAATTTCAAAATTATTTTGTCCCACTGGATTTTATCCGAAGTCATGGATCTGGTGACACATGGCTCTCGGGAGATCAATGGATGGGATCTTCTCAAATGATTTAACAGTCAGGGTTTCCTCCGGTTCTCTGTCTCTCCAGGCTTCAGGAGTCTCAAACCTCATCTGAAAACCTCTCGAACGGATTCCTCTGGAGTTACTAATCTACTAACACATAACCTCTTGGCGATCGACAGTCAGGATCTACTTTGGATGATCTGAAAGTCATCACTCACTTTGGGTCTCCAACTCTCCGAGCTTCGGGAGTTTCAAAACTCAACTTCTCCTCGCTCGTATTTTTCCAGATTTCTTTCACCTGGAGCACATGATCGGTTGACACATGTCCTCCTATAGATCGACGGTCCCTAGCTACTTTGACTATTCAAAGTTTTGATGTTTGAGCTCTAACCTATCACATCACTGCATGCCTTTCAATTTGCGGGGGCATGCATCAATGGTTTGGAGTAACCCACTTTTCACCCCACAATTCTCCTGATGCTAACATAACCCTTGAGGGAAACCATGGTTTGGATTGTGGGACTGCCTTGGGAATTATATCCCATGCAACTTGATTCCCCACAACACCTGATCGTCGTTGATCTCTCTCTCCAAAGGGATCTGACAATCATGACATTTAATCTTGCTTCCTTTTCATTAGATGACCCCTCTTTACCTATCCTCTTATCCAACGATCCCAGATCTCCCCGATCCTACGGTGGAGATTGCTCCCGAATTAAAAGGGAGAGGTCATGATCCTTCGAACCCTCATAGAGGTTCTATGACATTCTGTCTCCTATGTAGCTTCTGCAATGCCATTTCTCTTGATATTTTCAACTTCCCGGTCAGAGTTCAATCTCAACCACGAGATTCTGACCAACACACCCAGCCCATTCTAGCCCAATGTTTCAACCAAAAGTTCTGATACCAAACTGTAACATACCTAGCCACCCACAGGCTGGGTATGCTACATGCAAGCCCTCCCTTAGACTTCTTTCTCTTACAGATACCTTCTTTATTCATTAACGATGAATAAGATAACATATTTAACAACATGCATAACAATATCTAGTAAGCATGCATAATCTAAAGATTACGTTAACAATAATTAAATATACATAGCGAAAATACATTCATACACATGTAGATGATAATTAAATTACACAATGAAAATACATTCATACATAGGTAGGGATATCACGACAGAGAGAACTTATATTTATGAAAGATGACACCATTTGGATGCATACCAAGGATGTTCCACCCAACTGTAGACACCGCTTCTCCAAATCTCAACAGCAGTGTCACCCCCGAGCTAGGGCTATGAATCCACAAGGACAGTTCCATAGTGTACTTGGGTTCCCAAACCATTCATCTCTCAATATCTCACAGGTTTCTTGACATACACAACAATCTAAGTACCCAGATCTCTTCTACCCAGCATGTGCCACCCGAGAGAATGGACCTCCACCCTTCTTTGCCACACATTCCCTCAAGTAGTCCTTCTCCTTCCTACTAGGGATTATAGCATAGCTGGTCCATAATATCAATGCTAGAACTCTCAGGAATCATAGTTGTGAGAAAAACATGGCACATGCCAATGCATTTCATACATGTAGGCCCCAAGTCACGGCTAGATTACACTAGTGACCACTACAACCAATTATCATGTGGCTAATTCTTCAACAGATCTATTTCCTTTTTCTTTTCCAACCAAGACACAGGTGAGGATGGATCGATGAATGGGTCAGGGAGTGTATGGGAGTGTGTGAGGGAATAATGAGTGAGTGAATGGGAAATTAGTGACCAAGTCATCAATCTAGCCCCCCCATCAGACCAAAGGTGGGTTTAAGTAACCTCGTGGGGAAAACAAGAACCTCCTGGCCTTCTCCAAGAAGTTCACGTAACTGATCCCCTCCCTTAGAAAAAAAAGGTAATAATAAAATTGGAATAACACTTAGTCCCTCAATCTCCCTCTCTTGTGGAATCATATCCCCCTATAACTCTAGTCCTTGTCCATCTAGCAGCCAACGATGTGTTTATTATTATTAATGATCAAAACATTACATTTCTTGGGCATACTGGCCCTTCAATAATTGTCTGGGCACTCTAGCCTCTCAATGTTGTAACAATACATTATTTAAAATGGGGGTTCAAAACTTGGGGTGTTACACTAGGTTGAGGTTGTTGTTTGGTCAATGATAAAGTATTGTGGGTCGAAGTGTGTTCCAAGTAGTTGTTCGAGTTTTGAGCTTCTATGATACATTTTTGTAAGTTGTTGAACTGTAGGAGAGTAAGGTAGCTAGATCTTGAGGGTTATATCATAGGCTAAGGATCCTGGTGTGATCTAGTCCTCCTCATAGAGGTTTTGTAACCTTTTTCATGGTTGTGTGATCGGAATTGTAACGTGTGCAGCACCATTAAATGCAACAAGAATAATGAAGAGCATAAGAAGCCTGATCTTTGTGGACATAGCTCGGGAGGGGCTAAACCATGGTAAAACTTGTTTCATGTGTCATGATGGAATGTTTGTTTACTTTATGTTAATGGTTTATCATCTTTAATTTCTTTTAATGATTGATTTACACATATGTGGTTAGTTAGATCTAATTGATTGCATGCAAGAGTTTAACAGATGAATGGATATTAATAATAATAGATTGAGTAAATAGTTTAAGGATTGAGAAAGATATGTTACAATCCCATATCCCCACTCTTTCCTAGGCTACAAGAACTTGATATTTGCATCCACCCATAGAACTATCCTGGGTGAGACTGTGTAGTACATTCCATGTGTTACATTTCCTTGTAGTTTACCAGGAGGGCCGATAGTATTAGAGGGTTTTTTTGGAAACCTGCTTAGATTTGAACCTGGTTCAACCAAGAAGTGTATAGAAAGATTAATAACCAACAATCATCATACTCCTTCGGCTCACCCGAAGAGTGCCCTAGTCATCGTCACACTATGTTTTGGTCTATCTCTCAATCAATTCAATGTTGCCAAGTATTTTTTTGTGCCTCACAATTTTCAAGGGAATTTTTAACCCAAATCAATCATTTTTCAGTATTACTAACGTTCATCCTCATTCCAGTCTATGCTTATTTAATCCATTATCTTACATCAATTTCCTATGTTAGTTTCATGTCATTGATGGGGAAACATCATGGCCCTTCTTCAGTGAGTCTATTCATGTTGACTTCAATAGATTATATATGAATTAGACTTAGAAACTAGTTAGTACCTTGGGACCTGCATGCCTCAACAACATGCCTCCTCACTTTTGATGATAGGTTTACATCATTGACCTATGATAGAATGGTTCTACAAATGTTCTAATGAAGGCCATACTTTAGTGAAAGGGAGGAGAATTAAGAGCATCATACTTATGATTGTGTGATATCCAAAGGGATGGATATAAGAGCTTGGATAAGTTGCTCTAATGTCAAACTTGATATTGTAAGTGATTCTATTTTGTTGGATTTCCATTAATACACAACTTGGCATATTCCTCTCATGTCGATGCCTTCAAGTGTCTGCATGTATATTGTTGTAAATTCATCATATATAGATATATTTTCACTTAACAATATAGTGTGGAAGAAAAAGGTTTCCCTTCATTCTTTGCAGGTATTTTCTTGCACCTAGGATCTTGGACATCAAGGTCAAATGCTAGAGAAGTGAGGACAACTCTCATAGAAAGGTAATTCATCCATCTCTTCCTTCTCATTATAATTGTCAAAATAGGTCTAAGAGGAAAGTAGTTCACCATTATTTTTATTTTGTCTTGGATCAAGAGGGGTCTTGATCCAAGGGGAGTTTCACCTGCCCACAGGGGGAACTTTACCATAACAGAGGGCCATGGGATGATTCTACTTCAAATATTTGGAAAATGCCAATTAGTTGTTTTAAATATCTGGGTGGTGTTTAGTGACTGGGAATCAAAATGAGGCATGAGTATAGCCATTGGAAATCATGTTCATAATATAATATGTCTAAAGGACTAGAATTTATATTAGTGCATCTGTGTTCTTCATAAATTTAGATGAAGGATGATCTATAACCTAATTAATGAAATATTTTACAAGATGAATAATTCTAACAGTAATTATTTCATGCACATTTTTGAAAAAATAGAGGTACATGAAGGACATAAATCAGGTTTAGGAATGAGGAATAAATATATGGATGATGCACAAGGTTCTTACAACCACGGAGATTAAATCAGAGGATTTAATATCAGTCTAGGATATGCGAAAAAAAAATTCCAATGGGCATAGAGGTGGAGTGGATCCCATATAGTTGATGAAGAGCATTGATGGGTAAACTATATACCTCAATTTCCCTCAATTAAAGTATCGAATAGGGTAAGTAAACTTAGAGTTCTAACACAATATGAGTCAAGGTAGGGCAAGGGTTAACTACTTATGAAATTTGGAAAGTGGATTTAGCTAGGAAAAATGATGGTTTATCCTAGGAATCGATACTTTATCTTCAATTTACATTTCTACTTTAGAAGGAGATTATAAACAAACTGAACTTTGTTTGGAAAGTGAACCTTAATTCAAATATACAGAGCAATCTATGACTATGAACACTAAGCACATTAATCTAAGTAATAAATTCTTGAAGGAAAGAAAGCTATATTTTCTTAAAAGCAACTCTTTGAATTGAAATTTATTCTTAAAGCATCTTTTCAAAAACTCATTTTTAATTCTATTCTACAGAAAATAAACCACATTATTTACACTAGTTTGACTAACTGAAAGTAAACAACATCATGAAGAAATTTAAATATAGTGGTTGTGTCTACGATGGAAAAATATATCACGATGGCATCTTAGCACTACTGATAATTCAAGCAGAATCAACTCAATGTTAATTTATACAAAGATATGCAGAGTATAAACAAGACAATCTACTGAAATATTTTCCATTGAGGAAATATCAATTGATTAAGTACATATTTTTATATTAACATAATCCATAAACAATATTCAAAAGATATTCAAAATTAGCAACTATCTTATCACACCAAGAATGGAAATATTCTAACACATAGGTAATAATCTATGAAACCCTACAGGGGTTAATTTTAAACCATAACTTAAGGATTCATAGAAGACTGTTATATACACTGTCAGGATGGCCAATGTGCAAAGTAAAATAAAAATTATGTGAATGAGAAAAGAAATATATGTGTATATTTGAGCAGTGAGATGATCAAGACCATGTATATGGAAATGAAACACAACCTAAGTAAATAACCTACATACGAAAGTTATATATAAGAGAATGCATAGGTAGATGTCTAGATATGGAAAATTATAAATAACCTACAAGTTAAATAAGGAAACTAAATTAAACAACCAACCTGCACAAGAGAGTTATGTATACAAATGTGAATATACAACAAATTAACAGAACACACAGACCCCTGGTGGGCCCCACAGGTCATCGTGGTACTACCCCAGCTTAAGAAACAAACACGATCTCAGTGCATCAGATTGTATTAAATTCAAAATTGAGTTATAGAGGCAAATTCAGTATAACAACTATATTATCATCGTTGTTCTCATCCCGAGAGACTTCTAGTATTTATAGTGTTTAGATACAACTGAGAGATCGACCACTAAAAGGGTTGACACTCTCCTACAACAAAAATTCATTAAGAATTGGTAATGAACAAAATCTTCTAGCTGCTTCATGTGCTCAAAATAGAGGTTGAATGCAACTGTTCGAATCAAAATAATGAGACCCATAGCTGGAGGGTTCGAACAGGTATGAAACCGATGTTTCAAATTTTCCAAGAAAGTCCCTCCGATATACCAACTCACAAACTTATTGCGCTCTTAGTTATGTATCGAGGGTTGGATTAAGGGTCAAATTGAGGGTTGGATCAAGGGTCAGATCGAGGGATAGATGAAGGGTCAGATCAAGGGTTGGATGTCATTTTTGACTTGTTTCAATTAAAAGACAAATGTTAATATATTATGCTCATTCAATTAAGGAAAAATCATAATAAAATCATCAAAACGAATACAACAGATACCTTATGCTGATCCATAGAAAATTGATAGAAGAAACCTGATAATACCTTCAAAAAGGGATAATAGAGGTATGAATTAAACAATTCTCATGTTCAAAAAGAGAATTATATCAAGGAAACAATTAGGCAAAACATGGAGTCAACATTCCTCCCACACCTGAGGTTTTGCAGGTCCCTCTACAAAGAAAACAAAATTCCAAAACATCACCATATTCCTAAGGTAGTGACATGATCTTGGAATATAATATGGATTAAGCTTCATGGGCTTCTTCCTTATGTCCTGGATACTTCTTCTTAGACCTCTTTCGATGCTTTAACTTCATTCTCAAATTGTGATTAGTAGTAGTCATATCATCAACCAAACGTTGTAGAGAACTCACCTTGGCTTGTAGGATAGCATTGTCATGGTGTAAATGGCGATCCATTGTTTTATACTCTCCGAGATGTTGGGTCAGTCGAGAATTTTCTTGTTTCAACTATTCAACAGTGGGGGATTGATCAAAATTTTCAATAAGATAAGGTTTATTCTTATCAGTGGATGTGGAAGGCATGTCACATTTGGTAGAATTTTTAGGAAGTTGAGAGGAAGGTGTAATAGTGGCCTTTTGAGGAAGAATAATCATGGAACATTTAGATTTAGTTGCTTTGGCAGGCTCATAATCTCCCGTGGAGTCTTCTTTAATATTTTCGTGAGGACTCTCATGATCTGAGGACAATTGAGTAGGGTTTGAGCTAATTGGAGGATTTTTGTTGAATTTTCCAAACATACTTCGAGCCCTCCTACAATATGGTTGTCCTTTAACCCTGTTAACACCTCGCCTCCTTGTAGGAATTGGAGGAAAATCACGGTGAAAAGAGTCCTACAGCTTCTCTTGTTTAGGGTCAATAGGAGGTATAGATAACTAAGGATCAACAATAGGCTTCTTAGTAGATCAAGGAAGATTTTTAATTGGAGGGTTTGTATTTTTAGGAGAACAAGGTTTAGATGGACTAGCAGTTCCATAATCAATTGACTTCTTGGTTGTTTTGACTATCAAATGGGAGTTTAAAAATTGGTGAAGGAAATCATCCTAGGTTATGTCTTGTTTCCTTATTTATGAGATAACAAGTAGCTTGATAAGGCCATGATGAAATAGGCTATGGCAAGGGTTTATCACATTTATTCGAACCCGGGAGGATATTTTCTCAAGACTCTTTAAAAAGTAAAAGGGAAAATTCAAAGGTTTACCAAACTGAAAGTGAGCCAAGAGGTGAAAATGTCAAGCTTTGAAGATTGAGTACTTACCCGTGAAAGTAATTAATTTTGTGATGAGGATCATAGGATTAATCAACTCATCTTTAATCCACCCCTTTGAATATCCTTTATCCCCGGAAACGTTTTGATATTCAGGTTTAAAAACTCAATTATAACTCTATCATGAAATTCAGTGATGCTTGAACCATTTGTCTCTAGCTCGTGGGAGTTTTGTGGCCACAGAAACTGACTCTTCAGAGACTCGAAAAACCAGTGACCCAATGCGAGAAATATTTCCATCGAATATAAGGGAGAACTGGAGAGAAACATCATTGTCGTACCCTTGAAATATAGTGAGGAATGGCCCCCGTCCCGCATGGAGAAAGAGATTTTGACAGGCTTCAAACTTGGGGATAGATAGAAATTTGACATATGAGGAGGGTTCATGGTGATTTGGCATGGATATAGAGAAGAAGATGAGTGATAAGCAATATGGGTAGAGGATGGGCGATAAGAAAAACAAGATTCTCTATTCCAAACGTAATGACATAGGAGGGTCAAGTCATGGGTGAATTTGGCACATATGAATGCCATACATAGTAATGATTATGCAGGGATTTGAATTTCATATCATACATAGAGATATGACTCTTAACGATCATATTGTATGAGAGGTATGATCAACGTCCAAGTCGAAGAATTGGACATTATGATAGTATACATATAAAATAATTCACAATTTTAAATTTACCTCTTAGAAAGTGTGAAAAATAGATGTAACACCATTAGAAAGTTTAATTCATCACTTGACAAATGTAATTGGACTCCAGTGATCATACTTGAACTGAAGCATTAAAAATCAAAATCAAAGTGTTGTAGGTGAATCCCCCTGTGGATGAGTGGATTCCCTCTTGGTCTCTAGACTCCTAGGGCCAAAACAAAAAAGTTCTTAACATGGACACTAACTTCTGTTGAGATCTAATCAAGTTAATAAATGAAAGAGAAGGAGAAATATATGTACCTTATCAGCGACATTTTTCCTTGCAAAGTCCTGGCTAAGCTTCGATCCTGAGCTCCCTAATAGGTCCCATAGGACAAACAAAGATACATTGGACTTCCTACTCTACTGAGATTAGCTCAAATATATATCCATCTACTCCAAACAAAATCATATGGAACAAGCATAAGTTTGAAAGAAACAGGCCAAGCATTGATTATTAATGAGAACAAGTAAAAGTATTTACAATGCTTCGATGAAGGTGCAACATCTTCTTCCATTTCTCCTTGTCCAACCCCTTTTCTCAAGTAATATCCACTGATTTCTTTGATGAAATATCACTCATGAGATCATAAGTTTGATGTAATTTTGAATCTCTATCCCTGTTTTCTGTAAGTTTCCTATGAGATCATAGGTTTCATACCTCCAATATTTTTCATGTACCTTTCACCATGAGAAGGCCTCCTTATATAACCTTGGAGAGGCCCAACCACTTGAGAGGTCTTTGGGATAACTTGAGGATTCTTCTCCTTCAGTTGAGGATCTTCCCTAAGATCATGCCTTGACCATCTATTTGAATCCAACCAGCTTCAGGAATTGAGGGATTCTTCCCTGATTTGTCTCAACAAACCCAAAACTTGCTCAGAAAAGGGTAGCACTCCCCCAAAAGGGTGGATAGGGTGCTCAAACACTCCCCCAAAGAGGCTCAGGGAGCACCAACACTCTCTGATAGTGGGTAGGGGAGTTCTCCTCTCCAAAATCCATATTTGGGTGGTTTTTCCAATGGCAAAAGGCTTGTACTTCTTGTCAACTAATTTATCTTCTTCAAAACTAGTCTTTGAGGTCTCTTACGTGTCCCTATGATGTCATTAGAGGAATGACATAGGAAAGGTGGCAGTATGATGTTTGTGACACTTGCAACACTTGTGGTCAAGATGTGACACTTGTGGAAAAAATGTGACAGTTACACCACTGGTAATGACGACACTTGTGACACTATTGAAGTGAGTAATTTTGAGGTGTAACAGATTGCCCCCCAAAGTATGAAGTTAGAATACAATGATGAATGAAGTACTGTGTAGAATTTTTCGAGCAAGGGTATCGACGCAGAGAAACCAAAAAACACTGCACACAACCATCAAATAAATATTATGACATGTTTCAAATCCAAGGCAGGCATACCTATGCTTGAGTGATAAATATGTTTTAGGTATGGCCGCCATAAAATACACTGCGGATCCATAATTATATTGAAAAAAGGTATAGCCACTAAATATACACTGTGGATCTATACTCCTATGACTTGAACTGATCGTAGCCATGAAGAATACACAGTGGATCTACGAGATGACAAGACATAGCCACGACCAATACAAAGTGGATCTATGTAACAGTATATGTATCCTAGTTCAAAAGAACTCCTTTGCAACCTGGGAAAAGTACATATAAGAGTGATGAATCAACCCAGGGTCTTCTTACTGATCCCGATGTAGTATGAATCTAACCATGTGAATAGATGTCATGATGTCGAACATGGAAGAAACCACTTGATTATTGGTCAATGATGTAAACCGTTAACAAGCACAAGGGAGATCACTATTGATGTCAATGAATCCCAAGGTACTCTAGTACATCCCGACGAATGTGAATGAATGAGATGAAGTCAAACATCTGTGGAATCATCTGATTAGGGGTCAATGATGTAAACCCACTGTCGGACATGAGGAGGCCTATCATTGAGGCATGCAGGTCCCAAGGTACTAACTGGTTTGTAAGTAGAACTCTTGGATAATGTGTTGAAGTCGACATGAATAGACTCGTCAAAGCAGGGCCTTGATGTATCCCCCATCAACAACACAAAACTGACACAGAGATGTATTTGGTAGATCAAATGAACATGGACTGACATGGGTATTGAAACAAGATATTTGTGATGGCTAACTCTCGAGACAGATACTTCCATTGAACACTGAGGCACAATAGAAAAAATGTGACATGGACCAAAACATGATGATGCAGTGGATGCTGTGAATTTCGTCAGGTGACCCAAATGAGTAAAAGAAACTCAGAGGATTGGCTCAGTGTAGAGGGTCAGTGGATTAAAATGCGTGCAAATACAATGCGTCATGTTCAAGGGCAACTGTAAGAGTTACTTGTAGTGTTCTCAAAAAACTGCTTGGCTTGCTTCTTTCAATTTCCCCCCCATCCAGATAGATGAGTACCTCTTTTTAATTTAACGAGCTCGAGGAGGGTAACACATGCTTGATATGACTCACCTTCGATAAGTCCCTCTTTTTTTGTTTAGAGAACTTGAAGAAGTAAGGGTTCGGTCCCATATGGACCCTTCAATGTATGATTGTTTAGCGAATCTAGAGAAGGTAAACTTAGTGGTTTTTCATATTTAGAGAGTCTGGAAACAACTTAAAGACGACTCCAATGTTGTCCTTTTTTGTAATGTTAGTCTTGCAAGGCCAAAAAAGAGATAAATTATCACTCGAAAGACACCCTTTCGAACCTTTTAACAAGTGGGAAAGGAAGCAAGATCACTCAAAAGTCTTTTCATGTTTAGAGAGTTTGAAAATAGCTTAAACATGACTCCAAGGGGTTCCTTTTTCATGTAACCATGCAAGCCCGAAAAAGAGATAAAAGGTTTCTCGGTTGCATTCTCATGTATTTATGAGTAAGAGAGAGAACAAAGACTAAGCTTAGTATGCCCCCAACTTGAAATATGGGGGATTAACTCCAGAATGATCATCAAAGGCTAGCAACATGCCCTCCAAGCTTAAATTCATTCACTGACTTTGAGGTTGTCACCAATTTATCTACTATATGGAGAAAAAGGATAAGAGTGGATGAAATGAATGTTCAAAAGAGGTGACTATTTCATTTTTTAACGAGCTTGACATAGAAAAATAAATATTCTCAGGGTTCCGGGTTCAATCCCCAGATTGTTGTTTCATTTTTTAACTAGCTTGCTACAGAAGAGAGAAACTATGCTCATATCCTCTATTTCATTTTTTAACGAGCTCGCTACAGAGAAGAGAAACTATGCTCATGACCTTTGTTTCATTTTTTAACGAGCTTGCTACAGAGAAGAGAAAATATGCTTGTGGACTCTTCTTGATCATGGTTTCCAAGAGAATAATTCTCTGGAAGGACACCATGTCAAGGGAAAAAACTCGGTCATGTCTTCCAAGAGATCTTCCCTGGATGGAAGAAAATTACTCTGGAAGGAACACATGTCAAGGGTCGCGATAGGGGTAAGGATATTAGGCTCCAATAACCCCACCGAAGAGATCACCATGTCAACTATCGGATCTAAGTCATCTGAAGTTGAAGTCATGGGAGATAATGCCACATAATTGACATGCGACGGGGGCGATACTGCCGTCATACAAGAACCATTCAGGAAGGTAATCTAGTCAGGACCAATGAAGGAAACTTGATTAATAGTCACAATTCTTCCATCGTGAGGGAAAGATATCACACGAAAAAGAGTGGAAACAATATCTTTCATGACATAGAAATAATCTCGCCCAAGGAGTAAAGAAAAATCCAAGGGTTCTCAGACTACCATGACATCAATAAAGACAGTTTTCCCTCCCAAAGTTATGAGAAACTGAGGAAGGGTCCCTAAAGGTTGACTAATTCTTCTATTAAAATCTAATAGCTTATGTGTAACTGGCACAAGATGAGGACAAACCAAAGCATGCCAAGTAACAGAGGACAATATACTAACGGACGCACCTTCATCTACCAGTGTTTGAGGAATGTCCTGAACACAAACCTGTACTATAATCTGGAAAGGAATGTGAGAGGGAAGACGAGGTTCAGTTAGTTCACCCCAATCGAAAAGGATGGCCTCGTTGCTTGGAGGGGGTTTTTTGGGAGAAGGTGGAATTCCCCCCAACATGGTAGATTCTGTATCAATGAGAAAAACATGGGAGATATCGGGTTTACTCTCTAGAGGGAGAGTAGGATCGATTGATGATGGGATCAGATCAACCATGCTGACACTCTTCAGAGGAAGAGTGGGATTGGTTGATGATGGGACCAAAGCAACCGATTAGGCACTCTTCAAAGGAGGAGTGGGATCGACCGATGCTAGAACTGGATCGACCAATTGGATTTCATTCTCCAAGGGGAGAATGGGGTCTACGGGTGGAAACGGATCAACCACTTTGGTTTAACTCTTTGTATGAAGGGTGGGACTGACAAATGACATGAATGGATTAGTCACTTGGGTTTCACTTTCCATATGAAAAGTGGGGTTGATTGATGATGTAATTAGATCAGCTACTTGGGTTTGTTGTTCAACCGAGGATGAAACTAGATTGACCACCTGATCAATTGGACTGACCGGGGATGGAACCAGATTGACCAGTCCATCAACTAATGATGGGTTGGGGGAAAGATCTAGAAGTTGAATTGAGAATAATTATCACCTTTGCATAACATGCAAGGGAATTTGACAGTTGTCTTCTTCTTACCAACCTTAACGTCACTAGTTGATGGGGTATCACCAACATGAATAGAAGAGGTCGATGACGTGGAGGACCACATTTCTAAGACCTTTGGAATACTAGGGAAATCCCTAAAAAGTGGTCACCCTCACAAAGACTGCAATGGATTTTGGGTTTTAGATTCTTCATTTTAATCTTGTTGACCTCATCAACACTCCCAATACTATTAAAAATAGCTGGTTGTTGGGATTCAACATCTGATGTTGTTGGAGCCTTGGTCCTTTTCAGGCTCTTCTTCTTCTTCTCTTTTTGTTTCTTCTTCTTCTGATCAACCTGGATATTTTCTTTAGAGCTTTCACTAGGCGAAGAAGGAGAAAGGGAAGGAGACTTAATGGGTGAAGAAGGTGAAAAGTTGACATGAGGTTGATGTGTGGGTGTTGTACTGACATCTAAAGTATTATGTACAGTTGAAGCATTAGGAGGATTCGAGGTCATCGGAGTGGGGAACAACCAAACTGATAATCCGATGGTGAGTCCCAAAAGACTCAGTGTGGCAATGTACGGAGGACCAAAGTTTCCAAATGAAGGAAAGGTATAAGGTTCCCCAGGAGAAGGGGTTCCTCCATTAGTACTCTTAGGATTTGATGCCATTAAAACTGACTCAACCTAAGGTCCACTAAGTAACACAACAAATAGATGTTATGAATTTGAGAAGAAAACAATCAAAGAAAACCTTCCCACAATGAAACCACTGGTTGGTGATGAAATCCAACATCGCGAGATAAAAATAGGAAGAGGCGGGGATAGAGCGGATGGATCAGTTACGTTGGCAACCTCCTTAATGGGCTTACGCCTTGGTGCAAGATTTCACACAATAATTGTGGATTTACCCTCCAAGGAGCCCAAGTGAGTTTGACCAACGTCTGTTCTAGGTACAGTAAGACTTCCCTTCACCGTCACCTTGTGTGAGACCCTAAATATTATGGCTACTAAGGTCACCAATTCACAGTCAGTCCCTGGGCAGGTACATTCGATAGTCTGATCTGAACGTATGGCCATGATAACAAGTCTGAAATCAGCTCGAGAGGCTCCCACACATAATCATGGGAATACCCTCAAGTGACCCCCAATATACGATTCAACCACTACAAACAATTGAACCACAGAGGGATAATCTCCGTAACTCACCCAAATGCGACCTTGTATGTAACCCCTGTGTGAGAGGGGGATCCTAGAAATCCTATACAACAATTGGATTTTCTCTCCCTACCGCAAGATGCTAAGTTTGTTTGATAGCTTTGGAAAGTTATCCTTTTAACCTATTCCAAAGCCCTACACCTTAAACTAATGTAGGTTTTCTAACAAAGATGTAAAAAGTCTGATAAATTTTAGTTAAGTGTTAATTTTAGTGGTTGTTGTTTACTCAGAGGTGTATGAGAGTGAAAATTGATGATATTATAACTCAGTTCCTGAAACATGCATAAGAAATTATAATCAATCTTTTCTTTCAATGAATGTCTAATTAAGGGAAGGAGAACGATTTTCCTTTCACTGTCAAACGCTAAGATGAAATGACCTCATGCAATAGTCCTCAATAAGGAATCCAATGCAATGCTAAAATGTTTATATGTGACTGATAACCAGTAGATGTGAGATTTAAGCAATCTGGAAGCAAACTTCACATAAACTAAAAGACACCCTTGTTGTGATCAAACAAGAAACAAAAAGCCAAAAACTCAAAAGGAAGGAGAAAGAGCTTGGACAAGATGACTCAAATATCAGAAAGAAAAGTACAAAATACCTTTGAAACTCCTTACAAAGTTTTCACTCAGTCAGATAAACGAGAAGAAAATGACAAATTGACTTCAAATCGTGAAGGACATTTAGAGTTATTGAAAAGTAAGGAAAAATGTCAAAAATCCAAACAAAATAGGATGAATCCTTATAAAACAGGGTTTTGAAGGTCAATACCAAGATGGAATGAGAGTATGAGACCCCGAGCAAATGAAAAAGGCAAAAACTGAACCCAAAAATTGAAAAACTAGAGGGGTTTTCACTGAAAATGGGTTAGGGCTCTGGTGTAAGGGGTACTAGAGTGCTCCAACACTCTGTGTAAGACCAATAGGGAGTGTTGGTGCTTTGATAGCAAGGGCAGGGGAGCCCTCTGCTGTAAAAGCTCAAAACAATGCCCAGAAACTAAAAAAATCAAGGAAATTCAGTCAATCGGGATGATCGTGATGACATAAAGAGGAAATCAAACCAATCTAAGAATAAAAAAGACAATATGGAGAAGTTTAAATGAGTGGGAAAATGGCCAAAACAATATCTGGGAATGGAAACAAAAATCAGATCTCCTCCCCAGTGAAGTTGCCAATTTCTATTGTAGGTGAATCCCCTTACAGACAAGTGGATTCTCTCTTGGTCTCTAGACTCCTAAGGCCAAGATAGAAAAGTTATTAACATGGACATTGACTTCCTTTTAGATCTAATCAAGCTAATAAATTAAAGAGAAGGAGAAAGATATGTACCTTATTAGCGACGTTTGTCCTTGCAAAGTCTTGGTTGAGCTTCAATCCTGAGCTCCCTGATAGGTCATGTAGGAAAA
Organism: Picea abies; assembly: GCA_900067695.1. Classification (NCBI taxonomy): domain Eukaryota; kingdom Viridiplantae; phylum Streptophyta; class Pinopsida; order Pinales; family Pinaceae; genus Picea; species Picea abies. The sequence continues at coordinate 26,815 of CBVK0102015107.1, forward strand.
ACAAAGATACAATGGACTTCCTACTCTACTGATATTATCTCAAATATATATCCATATACTATAGACAAACTCATATGGAACAAGAATAAGTTTGAAAGAAACAGGCCACGCATTGATTATTAATGAGAACAAGTAAAAGTACTTACAATCCTTTGATGAAGGTGCAACAACTTCTTCCAATTCTCCTTGTCCAACCCCTTTGCTCAAGTAATATCCACAAATTTCTTTGATGAAATCTCACTCATGAGATCATAAGTTTGATGTAATTCTCAATCTCTATCCATGTTTTCTGTATGTTGCCTATGCAATCATAGGTTTCATACCTCCAACTATTTTCATGTAACTTTCACCATGAGAAGGCCTCCTTATATAAAATTGGAGAGGCCCAACCACTTGAGATATATTTGGGATAAGTTTAGGATTCCTCTCCTTCAGTTGAGGATCTTCCCTAAGATCATGCCTTGACCATCTATTCAAATCCAACCACCTTCTGGAATTGAGGGATTCTTCCCTGATTTGTCTCAACAAACCCAAAACTTGCTCAGAAAAGGGTAGCGCTCCCCCAAAAGGGTTCACAGGGTGCTCACTCCCCCAAAGAGGCTCATGTATAACCAACATTCCCTGACAGTGGGTAGGGGAGAGATCCTCTCCAAAATCCATATTTGAGTGGTTTTTCCAATGGCAAAAGGCTTGTACTTCTTGTCAACTGATTTCTCTTCTTCAAAACTAGTCTTTGAGGTGTCTTAAGTGTCCCTATGATTTCATTAGAGGCATGACATAGGCAAGGTGGAAATATAATTTTTGTGACACTTGCGACACTTGTGATCAATATGTGACACTTGTGGACAAGATGTGACACTTACAACACTGGTAATGATGACACTTGCGACACTATTGAAGTGAGTAATTTTGAGGTGTAACACACAGTTGCAACACTTCATACAGTACCTTATCCGACACTCCACCCAACACTCATCTGGTGAATATTACACAATAGTCAGCAGTAAGCCTGAAATTTCGAGAGTCATTGAATTGTAAGGTTCTTGTCTACCAAGGTGGATGAAAGGATGATGGAAACTGAAGTATCCATGTTTTTATTGAAATATAACTGCATCGGAGAATGCTTGATCAAAGAGGTGTTAGTTTCTTAGCTGAGTTCCAATATTTGTAGTGGAGAAGGTAGTTTATGATTAGGAAAAATAGAACTGTTGAGTTATGAACAACCCCCTCTCTCTTGGAACAATCAAGCTATCAAGTGTTTTGATCAGTTCTCCCTTTTATTGGACATCAACAGAGATCCAAAATCCAAAATTGTGATGTAGTATCAATATTTTCATCTACACACAAACAAAGTAGTTACGTGATTACTAAAAATAGTATATAACTGATCATATTTCATCATCATGATATGAAACAGTTGATGACATATACAACTTGATAAATTTTGTAAAAAGAGTGTTTTCATGGTATATTTTTCATGGAAGAAATCATATAATATTTTCGCATAAACTTTCTAAATGAATGAACAAAGTTTATCCCTTCCTCCCATGCCTAAGCATTCTAACACTTCTCAATCAAGCATATAGGAAACCAATAAATCCTTCCAGTATCCTAAGTTTTATGGCTTCTGAGTGTATAGGTAAATTTCACATGTTAGCCTAACAAAATAGTTAAGAGCAAGGCCCCACCTGTAACACAAAACATCTTACATATAGTTAGGAAGATTTGGACAAGAGGGTCTTAAGATCATCTTCAAGTTAGCCTCCAATGGAAATTGAATGGATTTCATTTACCTTTACTTAACCATGCATACTCCCTTTCAGTCATACCCACAAGTAGTGCCATACATCAAGACAAGTTTTAAACAAAAGACTTAGTATTTTTATTTATCATTTTCAATTAACATCCTCTCCAAGTAGAATTCCCCACTTCCAGCAAGCCTTTTCAATACTCCGATAGGTTTACCTAGTCATACCATAGGCCAGTACCCACTACTAGCAGACTTGTTCAATATCCCGACGGGTTAGCCTCTTACACCCTTTTTATAGCAAAGACTAGTCCTTACCCTCACCTTTAAGATTTGTATATGAATGTTGCTTTTTTCAAAAATATGGGGAGGCAACTCTGCAAACCTTTTTATGGGATGGGATGGTATTTAAGTTGGAGGATGATTTTTCTTTATATATATATTAACTTTACATATTGTCCTGATGTACGGGATACTTAAGTGAGTGTAACCAATATGAAGATATGAAACAATTGAGAATTTTAATGTGTAGTAGATGGAACCATTGGAAAATAGAAAAAAGATATTTGTATCCCATACTCATCTTCTTCCATTGAAATTAAATTGATGTGTCCATGTCTTAACCATTAGGTCGACCTTCTTGCTACTTATTTATAAAAATACTCTACTCACCCACTCATATATTTGGATGGATTGTATTAGTAGCCTCTAGGTTTTATGAGATGAATGTCACTTTTTTCAGTATAGTTTCTGGTGGTTAAGGGATATAAGTAACTGTTATAAGAGATTCCTTGAAAGTCTAGTTTGAAAAGAAGATAGAATTTTGGTCAAAGAAATAAAAATGACTAACTAAAACAAGCAGTTTTTAATCATGATAAAAGTACTCGTTACTCAAATGATGCTCAATAAGATCATGAAATATGATTATAATAACATTTTATTTTGAAGTAAAACACTCCCCTTTTTTCTTCGCCTCCTTGAAAGTGTCCATTTGTAAATGAATACTTGCAAAATTTCTAAAAATTCCTGTCAAAAACCACACTAAAAAATATTTACATATGTACAATAGAAAATAAAAATATTTCAAGAACAAGGAGAAGGATAAGAATCTTCCCCATCCACCAATGCCAGTGCCTTGTCGGCTGACATGACTTGTATAAAGTCTTCTTTAGAAACAGGCTTATGGTAAAGTTTAAGTCTATGCCCATTTACTACAAAAGAGACTTCTTCATCATCAATTGTTTTTATTTGTACAACCCCATTATCAAACATGGTAACAACTTCATAAGGACCTAACCATCGAGTGGTAAGTTTTCCTTTAAAGTTTTTAAACCTTGAATCAAACAATAGAGCTCAATCTCCAGGTTGAATTTGATTCTTTTTAATAAATTTATCATGCCATTTGCTTCGCTGGTTTTGAACTAAGATTGTCCTTTGGATAACATCATGTCTAATTTCATCCAATTCATTCAATTATAGGACTCATTGTTTTTGTGACTCATATAAATCTAATTCCAATTGTGCAGCAATAGGAAAGGTTCTTACTTGGAATTCAATAGGTAAGATTACTTTTTTTTCATAAACCAATTCATATGGGGTATGTCCAATGGTGTTTCTCCATGTGGTGCGATATGCCCATAAAGCCTCTGGAAGTCTATCAGCCCAATATCTATGGTGTAGTTGGACAGTTTTAGTCAAGATAGTTTCCAATACTTTGTTTGTTGATTCCACTTGGCCATTAGCTTGTGGGTGGTATGGAGAGGATTAAATATGTTTTATCCCATACTTTTTTGTTAATTCCTTCATCAGTTTAGAAGTAAATTGTGTACCCTAGTCCCCGAGGTGTAGGACAGTCAGTGACAGAGTGTGTTGTTAATCCACTCTATGATGTTAAAGTCACCAGTTCGAAACTTGTGGGGAAAAAAAATCCACCCATGTTAAGGGTTGGTGTGGATCAGACTGGGTTCGATCCCTGGGTGATTTTGATGGCTTAGATGCCCCTGAGTCATAGTTTCTCAGCCACAGGCTAGTCCCTCAGGTCACGGAGAAACTAGCAAACAAAAAAAAAATTGTGTACCCTGGTCCATGACAATATCACAAGGAACACCAAAGAAGGTAAAAATATATTCATAAATAAACTCAACAATAGACTTTTTAGTATCCCTAAACAAGGTTTTTTCCTCTACCCACCTAGTGACATAATCTCTGCAAAAAACAATATAGTTCTTTTTATGAGACATGGGGGAAATTGGTCCTACAAAATCAAGGGCCCACTTCTCAAAAGGTTCGATCATAACCTGGGTATGTAAAGGAATTTCATCATCTAATGTGGGTTTTCCTATCCTCTGACAACTATCTCAGCTTCTTACATATTTGGAAACATCCATAAAAATTCTAGGCTAATAGTAACCTAAATGTAAAACCTTGTATGTTGTACATTTATCATAAAAATGATTACCACACGGTCCATCATGACAACTTCATAGGATTTATTCTATCTCGTCTTCCCAAACACATCTATGAATGATCAAATTTGGTCCAGTACAGAAAATGTCATGACCAACCAATGAGTAGTTAGCACTTTGCATTATAATTCGATGCTTTTCATGAGGTGACAAATGAGCTGGTAATTTTCTAGTGGCAAAATAATTTTCCATATCTGTAAACCACAGAGTGTTTATGGAGATGGAGAAGAGATTCTCACATAGAAAACTAACATCAACATGAATTCTATCACCTTCATGATTAATGTGAGAGAGAAAGTCAACTACTAAGTTCTTTGTTCATGGTCGATCAAGAAAATTAAAATTGAACTCTTGTAATAAAAGGAGTCACCTAGTTACTTGACCATTGGTAATAAGTTTGTTCATGAGAAATCTAATGGTAGAGTGATCTGTATGTACAAATACCTCATATCATGTGATATAATGGTGAAACTTGTTGATGGCATGGATGAATGCTAAGAATTTTTTCTGAGTGATTGTATAGTTTATCTCAACAAGAGTCAAGTTCTTACTTACAAAGTAAATGGCATAAGATTGTTGGTCTTCTTTTTTTCCTAACACTCCTCCTATTGCAGTATCAGAGGCATCAGTAGATATATGGAATGGAAAGGCATAATTGGGTCCTCTAAGAACCGATACCATGGATAATTCAACTTTTAAAGTTTCAAAGGTAGTTGGACAATGGTTAGTCCAAAGAAAGTCAACATCCTTTGTGAGTAATCCAAACATTGGTGCGACAATTTTTCGTAAAATTTTCAATGAATTGTCAGTAGTATCCTTCATGTCCAAGAAAGATTCTCACCTCCTTTGGAGTCTTTGGAGGTGGGAGTTTGAAAATTACCTCAATCTTAGTAGGATACAATTTAATCCTTCATATGAAACATGATGCCTTAAGACTAGTCCTTCAGTCAATAACATTTTACACTTCTCATGACTTAAGGATTAATTCATCTCTTGACATCTAATGAGAACTTTCCTTAGGTTATCTTGGGATTCTTGAAAATTATTACCATATACACTTCCACACAGTCATGAATGAGATCAGAAAATATCCCTAATATTGCTTTCTAGAATGTGGCAGGAGTGTTACACAAACCAAATGGCCCTATAAGCATAAGTGCCCCAAGGACAAGTGAAAGTAGTTTTGTCTTGATCCTCAGGTGCTATTAGAATTTGATTGTATCCACTATATTCATCAAGGAAGGAAAAGTATCATTTTCCTGACAAAATATCCAAGAATTGGTCAATGAAGGGAAGAGGAAAGTAATCCTTAAGAGTGGCCTTATTAAGTTCTCAAAATTCAACATAAATTCTCCATTTTCCAGTTTCTTTCTTCGAAACCACTACAAGTGGGGATACCCATTTGTTGTCAGAAATTGGATAAATAAAACCAACATTCAATAGTTTATTTATTTCCTCCTTCACTATATCTTTTAGTGTCAGATTCATCCTTCTCTGAGGTTTCCTAACAGGTGTTACTTCTTCCTAGGTGTAGATATGATGGATGCATGTATCAGGAGGTATGACCTGCATATCGATATATTCCTAGGAAAATGCTCCTTATTGGTCCTTAAGTACGGTCACTAATTGGTTTTGTTGATCTATATAGTCCTGAATTGATATGTAGGAACTTGTTAGGACTAATCTCATAAGGAATGGCATAGGATCCAACAGATTCATCTATTTCAAAGATAATATATGTTGAAGAAAGAGTTGATGGGTCCAAATTTTATTGAAATTATTCACCAAACATATAATCAAATTCAGGGAAAGATTGAGGAAAATAAACACATTGCATAAATGAATTTATTTAACACATTCTCTGTTGTTTGCTACTGAAGTTCCCATGAGTGATCACTAGCCAACATGAGTTCTTCCCAAATTTCATTCTCATATGGACATTCAAGCTGCCATAGATTTTCTATAGCAGGTTGATCTTGTGGATATATTGTAAGTTTCTTCATATAAGGTCCATTAGAGATACTCATTTCACCTTCTCGACAACCAATGAATGCATTGGCTGTAGCCAACCAAGATCTTCCCAAAATAACGAGATTCCCTTTAGCAGGATCCTTTGAATGAATGACAAGGAAGTCTACCGGATATTCCCATGATTCTAATGTGACTATGATATCATCCAATATCCCCTTAGGTACAACTTTCATTTTATCTTCCAATTCCAAAATAATTGGGGTAGGTCGAAGGAAGTGTTTCAATTGTAATTATTCTAGGGTAGTGACAATCATAACCTTAATGACTTCTCCTAGGTCAATGAGAGTATTTCCAATGGGAATATTATTAATAATTATCGTTACTACTGGATTCCCATGATTTTCATACTTTATGGCCCTAGGATGCTTTGATATGTATTCAGAAAACTCTCCTACCAGATGCACTGTTGCAGGGTCTTTTTGTTTTCTACCTAGATTTTTGATACACAATTCCTTAATTACCTTAGTATAAATCGGGATATCATTTATTGCTTGTAACAAGGGAATTTTGACACAGATATTGTTTAATTCGTTTATAATGTCGAATCATCGACGAATCATTGGTTTTTCGATTGCCAATCTCTCTGGATAGGGAGGAACTTTTGTAGTTTGCAAGGATTCACTTTGGGGAGGATTTTGTTCTTGATCTTTGGGAACAATAACATATTCCCATTTAGTATCATATATGGGTTGTTCAGGAGTTTCATATTCTTCTTCCTCATGGATGACTACTGAAGGTTTTTGTTTATCCAAAACTTTCCCCGGCCTTAGTTGAATCTCATGTAATGCAACATGAGAAATAGCATAAGTCAAAAAAGTTTGCAACTCAATATTATGAATAGGTTCAGTTGGTTTATTGTTTGGGTTAGGCACCGGTTTTTCTGGTAATAATGTTGGTCTTGGGGAACTTGCATTTTGAAATTGTTGAGGTTTTTGTGGAATAGGAGGTAAAGGTGGAGGAACAAAACCTGGAAAGAGTTGTTGGATATTTGGTGGAAACCGTGGATAAGAAAGAGGTGTAATTTGAGTGTTTCACATGGCGTGTCCTCCCCTCCATCCTTGTTTCCAAGGGTGGTGTGAAGCATACTGTGGAGAACAGTTTTTCCAATTTGGTAAGTTCCACTATTGTGGTTGTTGGTAATAAGGTGGATCTTGAGTGTAGTATTCTAGATATAAAATGGTATGAAGAACATAAATAATTATCTAGAAATGGAAGAGAAACAATGATATAACCATAACAATACCACAATAATACCGAAATAATACCAGAATAACACCAAAAAGAGCACTTTCATTATTGAGAGCAATTTTCACTTGCCTCTTTGTTATAGGATAAGTCCGTGAGTGCGGACACAAACCGACCTCCCTAGATCCACTTGGATCTAGAACAAAGCAAGACAGAATACTACCCTTTTCCTAGATCTAAACTATTGAATGAACTAAGAGAAATGGATAGTGGACATACCTTACAAACGCTCTCCTTAGATCTCTGTTGTTCCTTGCTATGCTTCGATGCTTTTGTGCCGTCCAATCACAACAGTACAAACCAATCAAAGTACAAGAAAATTAATATATTCAATACCTAGTCTATACATGTGATCAAGGAATCATGTAATGTAATAAGATGACATCATCATTATGGGAAAGGGACATATTCATGTATTAAATTAATTGAAAGTGAAACTTACAACCTGAGCCTTGATGTTGTAGGTCTCCTTTCAATGGCTCTTAGCTCTGACATACACACTTGCTCATGCATGAAGAAAATCAACCACATAAGATGACCTTGTTCTTGTCCTTTGCTGCTGTAGCATCAGTCCTCCATATAGTCTTGCATTAATTCTCCAATCAATATCTTACAAGCTTGCTTCTAATCTTTCTTATTAACCCTTTCCATGAGCAATCTCCTCAATATATAGGAGAAGATAGTTTAGTTACTTGGATAGAGAATGATCCCAATATATCTGGAAAGTCAGTATTTTTCCAACCATTCGAAAGCCAACTCATCCTTCTAGAAGATTCCTTCTAGAAGGATCGAGAACTCATCCATTTTCCTTCTTTAGAAACATGTTCGCACCCTGAATTTGAGCACAGTGTGAGAAGTTCGCAGTCAGGCTGAAGGCAGCCTGCGGGAATTAGGGATTCTCGCAGGAGAGTATATATGCAGCCTGCGAATTATCTTTAAACTAATTTTTCTGGAAACTGACAAGTGCAACCTTTCTAATGAAAATGTTCTCAGTAAAGAGTTTGATTTTCTATTATCAGGACACTATCATGACATCATCCCGATGACCAAAAATGTGGATAACAGAATGCCCCCCAAAGTCTGAGAGCGGAACCAGTGACAGTCGATAGACCTTGTAAGCTGCATGTGTGTGTCAAGAACTAAGAGCACATTTAATCGGAGCCCTGCAAACAATCAAGCATCAACAGAGTATCATGAATATCAATTCCGAGGTAGGCATCCCCATACTCAGATCATAGACTGATGACAGTAAAAACAAGGGGCATGGCCACCAATCATACACTATGGATCCATGTAGTCATAATATAGCACAGCCACCGGAATACACAGTGGATCTGTGTGACAAATGTAAAATCAAGACGACATAGCCACGAACCATACACAGTGGATCTATGTGTCGCAAAATATACATACTCCATCGCAACCTGGATGTAAAGACAAGATACAGGGTCTTCAATCTCGTCACCCAATGTACGATTCTAACCATGTGATTACATGTGTTGAAGTTGAACATGGTAGAAACCACTTGATTACCGGTCATTGATGTATGCCTTTAACAAGTACGAGGGAAATCACCATTAATGTCAATGACTCCCAAGGTACAATAGTACAATCCATCGAATGTGAATAAATGAGCTGATGTCGAACACTCGACAGAATCTCTCAATTAAGGGTCAATGATGTAAACCCACTGTCAAAAGTGAGAAACTTGCCATTAAGGCATGCAAGCTTCAAGGTACTAAAATATTTCTAAGTTTTGACTCCGGATAATGTGCTGAAGTCGACGGAACAAAACTCATCACAGGAGGGCCTTGATGTATCCCCCATCAGTGACACGAAATGAGTAACAGAGTTTGATGATGAAAAAGAGCATGTAGCAATTAGACTTTGGACACAGGGAAGGCCGACACAAAGTGAAAGGACAACTGCAGATGGCTGACTCGATCGAAGTTTCAGACGGACAGCTCTTGAACATATGGATGATACGACCAATGATTTGGTAGCATTGATTCAAAGACGACACATGGAAAGACCTTGTAATCAAATTGAATGAGAGGCAAATGGATTTCCCAAACCAACTTTGGATGATGAATAGGGGGTGTCATGTTCAAGAGAAACACTTACTGCCAATTAACTCAAAGATGAAACATATCCCTTTCCCAAATTTTCCCCCACCATTTCTGGCAAGTACCTCTTTATTTTTATGCAAGATTGAAGAGGATCACATATGCTTGTTGATATAAGCTCATCCTTTGGACGAGTCCCTCGGAGTATTTTTAACAAACCCTAGGAAGGAGTGGTTCGGTCCCATCACGGGTCTGTCAATGTTTGTTTAACGACTCCAGAGATAGAAAACTTGAAGGTTTTTCAGGATTATAGAGTTTGGAAAAACACTTAAAAGGGAACTCTCTCAGTGCCTTTTTCGTACCATAATCCAACGAGACCGAAAAAGGGTTAAACTATCGCTCGGAGGATGCGTAATTTCAAACACTTTAACGAGCGTGAAAATAGCAAGGTCGCTCGGCAATCTTTTCATGTTTAGGGAGTCGTGAAAAGGGCTTAAAGTCAACTCCAGGGGGGTTCCTTTTTCGTGTAACCATATCGAGCCCGGAAAATAGATAAAACAACGCTCGATCATGTTCTAAGTTTTTCACAAGTGCTAGAATGGATAAAAGGCACTTGAGGTTTTGAGATCAAAACCATAGAAAACCAAATAAACACACCATTCTTCAAAAAGTTTTTTGGATCCATAATCGTCTCGTTAGGTGCCTGCAAGTCATTTACTCACTTTCGCATTAGTAATTAGGGTTGAATGGGAAAAATAATGAAATAAAAATGGAAAAACCCACTTTTAAAATGGTAAAAGTAAATAAAACAATTTTACAACTCATTTTTACCATAAGTTTTTATCCATTCACCATTTTAGTGCAAAAATTCCCATTTTACCTCCAATCTTCGTCGTCAATTTCAGGGAGCTTCGGGGCACTATTTCACGAACCGTTTGGACCAAACTGGTAAGTGCTCAGTTCCTTAGCCTTTCATGGTTTTATTTTATGATCTCGTTGGTTAAAAATGAAGTTTTTAGTTGATCTTTGAAACCCTATGTGCGTGAAAGGATTCCCGCAGGCTACCCATACGGGGCCTGTGAGAAGTCCTTATTCCTGCAGGTAAGCTTAACGTAGGGTACGGGAATCCCACACTGTGTATTATACCTCACCTGCGAACAGTGCAGAGTTAAATTTTTGCATAGTATTTTAGCCAACAAAACCAATTTGTTTCATATCTCAGATTACTAATTATCTTTCTATGATTGCCATGCAGGTTAATAGTCACACAATGGTGCTTTAATGGAGGGAATGTGAGCATGAAGAAGATAATGCCACTGCCGAAAATCACCCTCAGACTATTGCCGCTCTCAAAAATTGTGGGCTCCTAAAGTACTTCCAGATACCAGGCATGAGAGCCCAAGTTCGTTTGTTGGAACATTTGGTTCGGATGTGGGATCCGGATCAGCAGGTCTTTAACGTGGGTGCCCATACTTTGATGATTGATATTGAAGACATCTATTTCTTGACTGGTTTGTCAAGACGGGGTTCCTATGTCATCTTGACTGGTAACCGTAGAGGCGGTATGAAGATGAGCGAGTACTGTCGAGAGTATTGCGTGCCGGAGGCGGAGAGACAAAAGGGAAAGGTGGCCATTTGGGGAGTGACTGATATCACTCTCTGTACCATTCTGTTTACTATAGCTTGTATGGAAGGCAGTGCTGCCCCGCATATGGCTCTACAGAGATACTTTCAATATGTCCTTGAGTGTCTTGAGCCCCAGGTGTTCAACTGAGCAGATGCAGTGCTCCGCAATCTCAGTGAGATCGGAAGAGCGTCGTGTAGGGAAAGAGTGTAGATCTCGCGAACCCTAAGAAGGAGTGGTTCGGTCCCATCACGGGTCTGTCAATGTTTGTTTAACGAGTCCAGAGATAGAAAACTCGAAGGTTTTTCAAGATTATAGAGTTTGGAAAAACACTTTAAAAGAGAACTCTCTCAGTGCCTTTTTCGTACAATAATCCAACGAGACCGAAAAAGGGTTAAACTATCGCTCGGAGGATGCATAAATTCAAATACTTTAACGAGCGTGAAAATAGCAAGGTCGCTCGACAATCTTTTCATGTTTAGGGAGTCGTGAAAAGGGCTTAAAGTCAACTCCAGGGGGGTTCCTTTTTCGTGTAATCATAACGAGCCCGGAAAAGAGATAAAACGACGCTCGATCTCGTTCTAAGTTTTTTACAAGTGCTAGAACGGATAAAAGTCACTCGTGGTTTCAAGTCAAAACCATAGAAAACAAACTATTTCACACCAAATTGAAAAGGTTTTTGGATCCATAGTCGTCTCGTTAGGGGCCTGCAGATCATTCACTCAGTTTTGCATTAGTAATTAAGGTTAAAATAGGCAAAATAATGAAAAAGAATGAAAAACCCACTTTTCAAATAGTAAAAAGTAAATAAAAACACAATTACCATTCCATTTTCACTATTTGATTTACCCAATTACCCATTTAGTGCAAAAATTACCATTTCACCTCCGATCTTCGAAGTCAATTTCTGGGAGCTCCGGTGCATCAAATCACGAACCGCTTGGATCAAACAGGTAAGCGCTCAATCCTTCATCTTTCTATGGTTTATTTTTAATATTTGAATGGTTAATTTTAGAGTTGTGAGCAATCTTTTGAAACCCTACGCGTAAAACTAAGTTTCCGCAGTCCATCCTTTCGAGACCTGCGGGAATTTAGACTTTCCGCAGGTGAGCTTTAACCACAGTGCGGAAAGTCCGCACTGTGTGTTAAGTTCACCTGCGGGTAGCGCAGAACCAAAAAATTCATATAACATTTAGCCATAAAAATCAAATTCCTTTGTGATTCAAGATGTTGACTATCTTCCTATGGTTATTGTGCAGGTTAATAGCCATACCATGGTGCTGGAGTGGAGAGAACGTGAGCACGAAGATGAAAATAATGCCGCCGAAAATCACCCGCAAACAATCAATGCTTTAAGAAACTGTGGGCTTCTAAAATTCTTCCGGATACCGGGCATGAGAGCCCAAGTTCGTCTATTGGAACACTTAGTTCAAATGTGGGATCCGGACCAACAAATTTTCCATGTGGGTGTCCATACATTGACTATTGATATCGAGGATATCTATTTTCTAACCGGATTATCAAGAAGGGGTTCATATGTTAGCTTGACCGGTAGTCGCAGAGGCGGTAGAAAGATGAGTGAGTATTGTAGAGACTACTGTGTGCCGGAAGCAGAAAGACGACGGGGGGAAGTAGCTATATGGGGAGTGACCGACATCACTCTTCGTACTATCTTATCGACCATAGCTCGGATGGCGGGCAGTGCTTCTTCTCATATGCCTCTAAAGAGATACTTTCAATATGGCCTCGAGTGTCTTGAGCCCCAGGTTTTTAACTGGGCTGATGCAGTATTGCGCAGTCTTAAAAAACAATTGACAAACAGCAGGTGCGGAGACCTCAAGAAATTTGGTTATGGATCACTGTTAGTATCCTTCTTTTGCGAGAGAGTCCCGGTGTACAGTCTTCAGGGAGACTGGCATTTTCCGGGTCCTAGGGAGCCACGGATGTAGAGATGGTGCCAGCTCATGGCAAGGCATGGGGCAGGACCGATTGTCAGATATGACGATCGTTTCTTCGATTGGCTCCAGAGTCAGGTAGTGATGATTGAGGATTATGCATACGCTGGCCTGGATTTTCAAGGTGATCCTGACCTCATCCTTCCTGAAGATACACAGTGGGGAAACATTGGTAAGAAAGTCACCAACTTTTCAAGTTTTAAGATGTTTTTGTGTTTTTTTCATATTAAATGTTTTTGGTTTTGTACCTTTTGTCGAAGACTAACACCAAAATGTATTGATAACACAGATGTTGGGGCCTACAGACCTGCTGGGAGTTCTCCTATTCAGCGGCGAGGAGAAGCGATAGTTCCAGTCCCCCAGCATGCAGCGGACTACTTCACCGTGGAGCAAAATTTAGAGGGCTTGATGCATGACATTCCAGACATGTCTTTGGATGAGGTTCCACAGAATGATCAACGTCATACCGTGGGAGTTCCTGCCTCTATGGGTCGTTTTCTCCGTAGGGTAGTCAGGACTTTAGTATGCTATCGTGATCATCATTGATGTCATGATATCGTTATGTAGAAGCCGTGAGCTTCCATTTTTGATCTTTTGGGTCTTCGGACATATTTTGTAACAAAACTTTTGATCATTATATATATATACATGGTTTTTACCGGCTTACTTTACACTTGTGTACATGGGTTTGATTTATAAATTGTTCAAATGTCTGTTTAATACATAATTAGCTAACACATCTGTTAATGTATTAAGATTTCTTGAAATGTGTTGATATTCTATATAATCAAAATGTCTTTCCAAGAGGCGAATCCGCAATAAACTCTTAATAATGTAGGACTTCGGATAGAATAAACTTTACTTAGCTGTAGCACCACTAACTGCGAGTCAAGTCGCACAACCAAACGACGAATTCCAAGAGAGATAGCATCAACCAATAACTCAATCACGGCGCTATACTCTGCGATGTTGTTGGTTGCTCGCCCAAGACATACACCTCGTAAAGATATAAGCTCGTTAGTTGGGGCATAGATAGCCCAAGCAGCGGAAGCTAGATTCTGAGTACTATGGCTAGCACCGTCGGCGAAGCCAATATAAGGTAGCGAATACTCCGACATTTGACAATCAAAACACATTGTAATCGTAAGGGTAAAGCTCAAATAACGTCAAACTCAAAACTAAAAAGTAATCACACACACTCAGTATGATACATAAAAATACAAATACTTCATGCACAAATGACTCATGCATAGTATTTCTTTAAGTATAACCCATTTCTGGGTTCACTCAAAGGTATCCCATCATAATCTACTAGCTCATATGCCCCCTTCGTCAAAACTTTGCTAACAATATAAGGCCCACGCCACATTGGTTCGAATTTCCCAGCTCCTAAGACATCTTTATCTTGTTCATATAAAAGAACAAGATCTCCTTCAGAGAAGACACGAGGTTTAACATGTTTGTCATACTGTGCCTTAACACGTTTTTTCTGGGCTTCGATTACTAAAGTAGCATCACGGCGAGTCTCGTCTAATCGCATTAGATATAATAGACATTCCTCTTCAGTAGAAGTATTGGGTAAGAGTTCTACGACTAGTTTCAAAGACGGAATCTCGCATTCTATAGGTAGAATGGATTCCATGCCATATACTAATTGGAAAGGTGTGAATCCCGTGGCAGACTTAATAGACGTCCGATACGCCCACAATGCCGAAAATAACATTGTGTGCTAGCTAGCTTTATGTATTCCTATCATCTGTCGAATCATAGTGATAAGAACTTTGTTAATGGCTTCGACTTGGCCATTAGCTTGTGGATAATGGGGAGTTGAGCTATCATGACGAAGGCCCAACTTCTCTGTAAGCTCAGTCATCATGTTATTTCGAAAATGGATACCATGATCGGTGACGATAGCCTGAGGAACACCAAAACGAGTGATGACATGGTTGAATAGAAAAAGTGCTGCAGTCTTCCCAGTATTATCGAATGTCAGCATTGCCTCGGCCCACTTAGTGAAATAATCAACAGCTACAATAATGTACCCATGCCCCCCGGACGAGTGAGGGTGACATGTCATGAAGTCAATGCCCCATTTAGCAAAAGGACCTACTGAGACTACAGGATGAAGGGGAGTGGGATGCGATCGAATCTTCTGATTATAGGTCTGGCATGCATGACACTTTTGAACAGCAGTGATGAAATCTTTAAACAACGAAGGCCAAAAGTATCCTGCACGTAAGATTTTCTGAGCAGTAGCATACCCATACATATGACCGCCACATGCTCCTGAGTGGCAATCATTCAAAGCTCTCTCGGCTTCTTCAAAGGTTAAACAACGTCGAAACACAGAGTCAACACCTCGACGATAAAGAGTATCGCCAAGAATAATATAATTACGTGCTTGATAACGAACACGACGTCGCTCAGCGCTAGACAAAGCAGGCCGGAAAGTTTGAGTTTGGAGATATATAATGATATCTCCGTACCAAATATCATCGGTACCTATAAGGAAAAGTGACTCGTCAGGTAACGAATCAACTGCTACTTTTTCCGTTTCAGCGTGGGGAAAGTCACAAATCAACTCAGCGAAAACTAGAGACTTCTTTGACGTGGCACGATCAAATTCCAAATCGAACTCCTTGAGAATAACAATCCACTTGGAGTACTTTCCCCCCAGCAATTGACGAGTCAATATATGTTGCATGGGGTTACAGTGGGAAATCACTGTAGTTTTCCTGGCGAGAATGTAATGACGAAAACGTTGGACTGCTTGAACCGCAGCCAAGGCCAGTTTCTCAACATGTTGATATTTAATTTCTGTAGAAGTTAAAATTCGACTCAGGTAATATATAACATGTTCATCGTGGGCATCATCCTCTTGAACGAGAACCATGCCGATGGTATACTCAGACGCAGCCAAATAAAGAAAGTAATCTCGACTATAATCCAGAGGAAAAAGAAGAGGAGCTTTGGTAAGGGATAGCTTCAAGGCTTCAAAGGCATCATTAGCAGCTTTATCCCAGACAAACTCAGAACCTTTCTTTAGAAGGCGTGTGAAACCTCGAGTAATTTCAGCGTAATTTGGGATGAATCGACGAAGAAAGTTTGCTTTCCCCTGCAAACTTTGTAACTGGCGCAAAGAAGAAGGAGGAGGGAGATTAAGAATCGCCTCGACCTTGATAGGGTCCACCCGGATCCCATGTCATGAAACAATAAAACCGAGGAGTCTTCCCAATTCTACGCAAAAAACACATTTATGCGGATTTAAGCGAATACGATAGAATCGACAACGAAGAAAAATTGCATGGAGATGCATAGGGTGATCAATTCGACGTAACGAGTGGGCCGACAAATCGTCCAAATACGGTTGAAAAATATGCTTTATATCGTGAAATGCGTAAGACATAGCACGTTGGAACGTAGCACCTGCGTTCTTTAGACCGAAAGGAAGTTTACGGTAGGCGAAAGTACCCCAAGGACAAATAAAAGCGGTTTTGTGTTGGTCCTCAGGAGCGATATTGATTTGATTATAGCCGGAAAATCCATCCATGAGAGAAAAGATTTCGCTGCCAGCACAATCATCGACGATCTGGTCGACGAAAGGAGTCGGAAAATTGTCCTTAGGACAAGCTTTGTTGATATCTCGATAATCAACACAAACGCGAATACTACCACCTTTTTTATTGATCGGTACGGGGTTAGAAACCCATTCTGTCAAGGCCGCAGGATAAATAAAACCGGCTTTTAGAAGTTTTTCAACTTCAAGTTTAATGGCCGCGGCTTTACGTGGATGGACAGGACGAAGGCGCTACCGGACTGGTTTGGCTCCAGGGTATGTCTTAATTTCATGTACCACAATAGATGGGTCAATACCCGACATCTCTTCATAACTCCATGCAAAGATATCACGAAACTCTTTAAACAATGAAGTGTAAGTGACAATTTCTTCGGCAGAACACGAAGTTCCAATATTAACGTTCTCGACTATCCCAGGTTTCACTAAAATATCTATGGGTATCGTGGGCGAAATGTTACTCAGGTTCCCTTCAGCAAACACATCCTGTGTAAATTGGGGAACAGTTGAGATAACAACAATGGTTGACGGAGGAGAAATCCGTTGATAATTCTCAAGAGTTTGTTTTCCCAGAAAAAGTATGGAACGATGATGCCCATCGTCCCAAGGGGTGTCATCTAAAACAGACATAATCATCTCGTCCGTCGGAAAGACAACACAGAAAGGATCCGGAGACAACTCCTCGCAAGAAGAAGTAGGAGGGGTTGCCGATGGAATGGCTTGGTAATCAGACTCAATCGGGCTTAACGGTATAACGTCGCCGAAATGAACATGATCTCCAGGGTCAGGTACTATCCAAGGGTCGACAGAGACTGGAAGTTCACGAGGCACGGTAGAGATCATATTAATAGAGGCAATGTTCGGGCTCGGAATATTGGGAGGGGGTGGAATGGAAAAAGTACCCATCAACGATGAATCTTTCAAGAGACCGACACCAACATTCTCATAACCCGGTGGGGTGTTTGCTATGAACGGTACGTTGCCTGCGCGAGTATCGACATTAAAGAAGGCAAGTTGATCGACCGTAACTACTCGTCCTTGATGAGGAAAGCATAGAACACGAAAAAGGGTTGATACAACATCACACATAGAATCGACCCAACTTCGTCCGAGTAGAAGATTATAATCAAGAGGAGTGTCGAAAACTTCCACTTCCACCTGGATGGTCTTACCTTCAAGAGTGACAGGCAATGACGGTAGAACACCGTAAGGTTTGAAACCAGAGCCATTGAAGGCTCACAAAGTGTTTTGTGACTCGGTTAACGGTGGAGAACCAATGGCTTTCCAACAAGAAAAAGACATGACACATGTAGAGGCACCCTCATCAACCACCGTCTGACAAATGCTTTTGTCAGCAACAACAACTTGGATTTGAAACGCCAGTTGTGTGGGCAACCTCGGAATATGCTCGTTCAAGTCAAAGACTATCAAATTTTCATCTGTAGGATCAATTCCACCTATGGCTTTCAACAGGGCCCTTCGCTGTGCAGGACAGGACTGAAGGACTTCAAGGGAAGACATCGCTGAAGGGGCTTGGGCTAGATCTTCTACAATACTGTAGTTCTGAGCCGCATGCGCATGAGGATTGAATGCCGATTTCTTAACGACACCTTTGGGGGGTGGTCATATAACTGTATCAAGGTTCGGTCTTTCGAGATGAAGAGGACCAGTCGTAGATGGATTCAGTGGAGAGGTAGATACCAAATCGGGAGGTGTATCATCAACCTTTTCCTTAGAAGGAGTATAATCTTTAGCTCGAGTAGTAAGTGTAACAGTGTCTTTCTTCGAATCAGCAGTGCACATCAAAACATAGGACTGTGTAGATGTAGAGGGTTGATCATGAATGACCAACGAAGCTTGCTGTTGAGACGGGAAGGGTTGAGACGAAACCGCCCGAGTAGAAGGTTTCGATGTGGATTGGAGGAACTTATGAACTTCGGCACGTCTCGGACAATCCTTCGTGTAGTGATCGTCATTACACATAAGACAAGGATAGCGTGGTTTGTGCTTATCCCGCTCATCAGCAGCAGGAGGTTTGGTTTGCTCATTTGGATTAGTGTTTTTACCCTCCTTATTCTTGCCTCTCCCCTTCCTATTCTTGGTATTCTTACCGGTCGGTGTAGTTTGAATAGCGTTCACTTCAGAGGTTTTACCGGTGGGAGGAGCAGGAGACGGAGCATTTTGAACATTAGAAGAATTGGATTTCAGGGTTGTAGTTGACACGGAATATGAATGGGATTGGGTAGTCCCAATCACACCATCAGCTGCATGGGAAACAACTGGAGCAGTAGAAGTGCTGGAAGCACCAGGACGAGGTAAATCAGGTAGTAAGTCATACAAAGTGCCCGTTTGCGAATAAACGAGATCTAGATATTGAGCACGACTAATAGCCTGCTCTTCAGTGACAACGCCGCCCATGGCAATGTCTTTTGCAATTTTGTTTACAAATGATTTTGTAAACCATTCGGCCAGTAACTGATCAGGAAGCTCGAGTTTAATGAGACGTCTCCTTCGTCGCCACTCATGGATATGATCAGAGATATGAGTGCCGGTACTCTATTTAAAGGAGGTTAAAATCTCAGTCCCTGTATTGTAACGGATTGGTAACTGGTAGTGTGTGAGGAAGGCCATGGCAAGAGTGTTGAAATATGAAAAGAAACCCCGTGGTAATTCAATGTACCACTTCGCAGCAGCACCTGTAAGGGTGCATTGAAAAAGATGCAATCGAATGGAGTCTTCCATCAAGGAGTTAGACGAGCACCACAAATGGAAAGTCATGACGTGATTGTTTGGGTCTTCTCCCGCCTTCCCATCGAATTTTGGAATGTCCGATGGAAGATTTGTAGGGATCGCAGGCCATTGGGCAGAGTGACAAATAGGATCGTTCAAAATCCTAGACAAGTCTGGAAAATCCAAAGTGGCAAGAAATGGAAGTTGCCTATTCACCTGGGGGTACTGGTGACTTTGGGGTGGAAGCCCCGTCGGTAAACCAGTGGGTGCGTATGCGGTTTGCCCCCAGAGAGAAGATCTTGGTTGTCCCTGTGGTGGTAGAATCGGGTAGTAACCCCAAGGATTTTGACCTTGGGTCTGGGTAGGGACCTGAGGTTGAGTAGACGGAACCGAACCCAAAATAGGATTAGTCACCCCTGGATACGGTTGGCCTTGAGTAGGGATAGTTTGTTGCCCCCTAGGGATTTGAGGAACATTTTGCAAAAGTTGAGTCCAATACTGAGCCAAAGCTGGAGGGATGTTTTGTCCTAAAGGCGAGTGTGGTCCTCCCATCAAAGGGACATTTCCACCTGGAAATTGTGTGCCAACCGGAGGTTGTGTAGTCACTATGGTTTGTCCGGAAAAAGGAACTGTGCCACCTAGTCCACCAACATGAATTTGGACAGTAGGGGAAACGGTTGGTATAGTAACACTAGGATTAACATTGCCAGTGGGAAACTGAGGGAGTGTCGGTATGAAACCAGGAATAGGATGCCCAGGAAACTGAGGACCACCAGGAGAACCAGCAGGAGTTTGTGGAGGTGTTAGATGTGGAACATTCAACGCAGGATTCAATGCATGGTAACCTGGGGGTAAAGTTGGATTAACTGCCGGATTTCTCTGGGTATTAATAGGTGCAAGAGTAGTTGTAGGAATCCTGGTTTGGACACTCGTAGTGTTTGCAAGATGAGCCATCTCAGGAGGTAAAATAAAACGATAAGTTGTAGTTGCTGGTGTAATTTCTGACTCAGGAGATTCAGGAGATTCAGGACCAAACAAAACTCATCGAAAATCACCTGACCAAGAAGGATCTTGGCCTACTATACCGTGAGAAGGCCCAGCAATTGATTCAGGAGGAGGAAGATCGGCACCAGAAAGATGAAATCGTCCAGAAGGTCTTTCACCACGATGAATGCGATAATCCTCTATAGTATTGTGAATTCGAAATTCAGCGAGAGGATCAGTAGGGTCTACTTGTGGAGGTGGTGTAAATACTTCCGGGACGTCACTTGCGTCCACGTGTGTTAAATTCACAAGAGGGATTTCACCCGGATGAGGAGAGTCCTCAGGAGTACCCTCAGGTGTTGTTGTGTGCAAGGGTTCGGAAGCTTCTGGATGTTCTGGAGACAAACCTTGCACCCTACGTGAACGTCGCAGGGGAGCAATTGTAAACGAATAACAAAGTCCCCAACGAAAATCCTATGGTCAACTATGAGAAACAAACAGCACACCCTAGTAAAGAAAATCTAGAAGCAGTCACCAAACAAACAAAACCTTCTAATTCCGAAGCCACTAGTTGGTGATGAAATCCAACGTCGCAACAACGAGACGAGAAGGGGTGGGGCTAAGGTGGAAAAGTTACGTTGACGACCTGCTTAACAGACTTACGCCCTGGTGCAAGCTTCCACGCAGTAATTGTGGATTTACCCTCCAAGGAGCTCGAGTGAGTTTGATCAACGTCGATTCCAGGTACCGTGAAGACTTTCCCCTTCACAGTCACCTTGGGTAAGTACCTAGAGAGAAAGGCCACTAAGGTTACCACAGACAACAGTACTGCCTGGGGAAACAATCGTTAGTCCGATCCACACGCAAGGGCAGGGTATCGAGCCCGAAATCAACTCAAAGGCTTCCACTCATAATTGTGGGTATACCTCAGAGTGACCCCCGTAATACGTGCAATCTCTACACTGATGTCAACACAGCAGGTTAGTATCTCTGCC